>OZ026624.1:95103704-95146204 GCA_964020975.1 Hermodice carunculata | reverse complement strand
TTCATTTGGCACTCGAATATCTCCAAAAGCTAATCCATTTGTTCATGTTTCCAGTGTTAGAGTTACCGTTTTCATAACTAATTTATAATCCATTATGACCTTCCGTCTCTCTGGTCAAACTCAAGCGAATATTTAATTTGTCTTTTCAGCATCATTTGTATGCATTCTATGCATATATTTTGCCCGCATTGTCAAGGAACAAATAACTTAAGGATCTTCTGTAGAACAATTACTGTAAGCCTAGCCAATTAGCCTTAGAGGGTGATCTTTATTCTTCTGATTCAGGCGTTTAAGCATCAATCAATAGCCATGAAGAGGCTTTATCGTAATTGGTTATGATCACTTTTTTCCTTACATTTTACTTTTTAAATTTACTATATTCTTGTATTGTATATCTCTTGGCCTTGTAAAAATTCCTTATTTCTTTTAACCCTCAAAGCGCTGATTTAAGATTGGGTCAACAGCTTTCCAGGGGGCACTTTGCGTGCATTGCGCGTAAAGTGCCCCCAGGAAAGCTGTTGACAAAATCTACTTTGTGCTTTAGACTTGAATGAAAGATATCGTCATGAGGGATTGGAAGCTTTTTACCATTTTATGTTTAACAGTAATGAGAAAATGACTATAGCAGTGATTAGCACTTTAAGGGTTAAAATTAGTGACCATAATTATGGCTGTCCTTCGCCCATTATATTTACAAATGGTTCCCAGCTTTTGGACTGTTAATAACGTTAGTAATCTCATAATCTAGCTGGCATTTCATATGATCGTCACACTTTGATTCTGCCGTCAAATTGCAATCCAGTCACCATTAGAAGGTCAGGGAGGCAGAAGCATGCCTTATATCCTGTGTAGATGCATTCCAATTCCTAACATTGACAATCGATAAGATTTTTTCCAATTTTCCATTTTTTCTATATGTAGGACCTTCTATGTAATTTTTTAACGTTTAATGTAATTTTTATAAGTCAATGTACTTCTTTATCCTATTGGTGTAATAATGGAAACTCTAATTTTTTATGTCAAATTTTCAGATTTTATTTATTTTTGGTGAATCGTTGTATAGTTAAGTGCTATGTTTGTATTTTTTGTGGAATTTCTGATCTTTTATTAATTATTCTATACTTTCAGAAAAGTTGGTAATTTTTATTTGACTTTTGTAACAATTGATGCAATTCTCTGTTATCATTCGTGTCACTTTTCAACACTTGTTTGAATTATTTCATGTGTTTAGAGTAATCATCTTAATAGTTGTGTCATTTTTCTTAACTTCGTAAATATTCATGTCAATTTGTAGTTTCGTTTGCTTGTTATTGTTTGTGCATTATTTCCGAAATCATCTTGATCAAATAGTTGTTTTCGTATCTGAACGATTTGTTTTGAATTTTTTCTGTACATGTTTCACACTCAAACTGGTACTTTTGTAATTTGTTTAAATCTTTCTTAACCTTTTTCTTACTTTTGAATTTTTCACATTTAAATCAATATTTCTTCAGAATATTTCTGTGAGTAATTGGTACTTTGATCTTTTGTGTAACAGTGTTGATATTTCAAGTTCATTAATCATAATATGCCAGTCAAACCTGCTCCGAATGTTACTGTGCTGTTTAATATGCTGTTTTCTGTGCTGGTCTTTGTCAGTGTACAGGGGTCGGTGTATCTATACATGAAGGTATGTGCAGGTGTGTGTCAGTTTGTTGTGGATCTTGTGTGTTTTAAATGTCTGTTTTTGTGTCCTGTGTGGGTATTTTGTACACCTTGTGTGGGTCTGTATGATATTTTGTGGGTCGAGTGTGGGTCTTTGTGGGTCTTGAGGGGGTCACATATGGGGCTGTGCGGAGATAGACTGGGTCTTTTATGGGTCTTGCGTGGATCTAATGTGCGTTTCGGGGTCTAGTGTGGGTCTTGTGTGGTTATTGTGTGGATTTAGTGTGGCTGTGTGGGTCTAGTGAGGGTCTTGTGTGGGTTTTCTGGGTCTAGAGTGGGCGCAGTGTGGGTCTGTGTACGTGTAGTGTGGGTTCAGTGGGGCTTTTGTGCGTCTTGTTTAGGCATCTTTGGGTCATTTGTTCGTCTGCATTGGTATTGTGTGGTTTATTTGTGGGGCTCTGTTGGTACAGTCTGGGTCTTTTGTGGGTCTTTAGTACATTTACTGTCGGTTTTATGTCGGTCTAATGTGGGTTTTTAGGTCTAGTATGGGCTTTGTGTGGGTTGCGGGATCTAGAATGGGCCTAGTGTGGGTGTGTGCGTGTTTTGTGTGGATCAAGTGTGGGGTTTTTTTTAGTTTAATGTTGGTCGTGTGTGGGTTTTTGGGGTCTAGAGTGGGTCTAGTTTAGGTCTCTGTAGGTCTAGTGTTGGTCTTTGGTGGGTCTTGAGGGTGTTTAGGGATCCAGTGTGGGTCTTTTCTGGGTCTTTTATATGTCTTTATTTCATATAGTGTGGGTATTGTGTGGGTCTAGTGTGGATTTCTGGGTCTAGTGTGGTTTTTGTGTTTCTTTAAGGGTCTAGAGTGAGCCTAGTGTGTTGTGAGTCTTGTATGGATCTGGTGTGGGTATTGTCTGGGTTTCTGGCTCTAGAGTTGGTCTAGTTTAGGTCTGCGTGGGTCTTGTGTCGGTCTTTGACGGGTCCTGCATGGTTAAGGGGTCTAGTTTGGGTCTTGTGTCGTTCTTTTGTAGGTTTTGCGTATGTCAGTGTGGATCTTTTGTGGATCTGTATTGGTTTTTGTGTGGACCATTTGTGGGTCTGTGTGAGTTCAGTAAGTTTCTTTCATAGATCTGATGTTGGTGAGTGTGGGTTTTGGGTGGGTGTAGTATGGGTTTTTGGGTTAAGTGCGGGTCATTGTGTGGGTCTTATGTGGGCTTGTGGGTCCAGTATGGGTCTTGTGTGGGTTTATGGGTCCAATTTGGGTCTTATGTGGGTTTGTGGATCTGTGCAGGTCTTGTATGGTTCCATATTGGTCTTTTTTTTCGTCTTTTATGGGTCTGTTGTGGGTCATTTGTAGGTCTGTGGAATGCATGATGGGTCTACCGTGACTCTCTGTGGGTCTAGTGTAGGTTCGTGTGACTTGTGTGGGTCTACTTTGGGTCTTTTGTGGAAAGATTGACAAATTCCTGATACATGTTTGCAGGAGTTTTGACAGTATGTCCAAACTTTACAAAAGTCCCCAAAAGGGTGATTTTGTTGGAGCAGGGTCCCCAGTCCTGCTGGATGCTGCTATGTTTGCTGTACTGAACTATGAACTGTATGAGGATATTTAGTTTATCTACATTACTGCTGGCTCGATTCCCACTTGCTTGATTTCGCACTTTGTAAACAACAGTGCTAATGTATTTCAACTGCGTATTTTCTTTACCTTTCCCAAGGATTTGTGAAAATGCAACATTAACCACTGCCCTCCTTCCATGGTTTTCCCCTTTTTTTTTTCAAATACAACCCCTGAGGAAGAAACGTTGGCATAACAAGCATCAAACAACAATATCCGAGATAGATTACAATCGTGATAAATCAAGTTGTCAATGAGCTTCATCTATTTCTTAGGCCTATTCTAGATTTCCTACCCATCGATGGTCATAATTACAATAAACTTTTTTTTTTCAATCCGCAAATACTTCATTCATGGTAACTGGCCTTATTATACTTTGCACCCCATGACTCTAATACCTGACCCTCCATGACCATACCCTTGTGACCTCATCTATGATACCATTGCCATTATTTTAAGTTGGGATTTAATGTGTCTGAATGTAGTCCTAGTAATGACTTATGTCTGATAGATCTCCCTCAGAAATCATCAGCTGGTATCCACAGCATAAGGGGTGTTTTGATCAGCTAATTAACTAAGCCCAGTCACTCCTTGACCAGTGAAAAGATACTTAAGAGTATAATCACTACACTGAATATTAATGAAATATAGGACCTATTATACTATTTTTTCATTCATCGTTATGTGAAGATATGTACAGGCCACATTGTGAGGTCGTGCAGTATCCCCTATAGTGCGGATACTGAGCTGAGAGAAGTTTATAATGTCTTCGGAGTAAACTAAAACCTAATGTGTTGTTTAACAGTCACCCCCCCCCCCCCACCCCTCCCCCGGTTAACTCCAATGCGATGATATTACCAGCGGACAAGTTAATATAATAGAGACTGAGAATGGGAATTTGGGACGCCAACACATCTTCATAGCGGAGATTTTAAATTATAACTAGCCCTGGGAAGGTCCAGCCAATCTGTGAATATCTGTACAGACAACGCCTAACCGCGCCAATTCTGTTTTGTGCATGTATGTTCCTATGTCCGTCATCAGAGTAGGTGACCCCTAAAATATTTGTCTACTGATTTGAATGGAAGACGTCACCATGTATAAATTCCTATGCATGACACAAGACACTTACGAACATCTGTCTTGATATTTGTACTAACTTAGGCAGTATATTAAGTATTATCATCAGGGCCATTCTAACGATATACAAATATCACTGCAAGGACGGGGAAACGTCACAACTAATTGCTCATATAGCGATAGAAGTGCCAAATTTGGCATTTTAGTATATCCTGACCCACCAACCAAAATAACATGGACATCTGAAATTACTTAAAACCCAGCACTGAAATTGCAAGACGGACCACCAGCACTATTGTGAAATCCATTATGCTTTAGGTATATATATATATATATATATATATATATATATATATGTGTGTGTGTGTGTATAATATTTATTAAAACCCCCGACAAGCGAAGAAAGTAAAATGGTACATCGAAAATAACATATATACACAGAACAGAACTGCAGTATACATATAATTACAAATGAAATATACATACATATAAAGTAGAACAGAAGTACCAGCCGATAAAAAAACCTCAGTAAAAAGAAGTTGTCAGCAAGGAAACAAGCAAGTGTTCCTCATTATAGTGTTTTAAAAACATTTCATGGCACAACATGTAGCGAAGAGAGTCAGATACTCCATCTTCATGGAAACTGTATACAGGTTTATGCTAATCAAAGATTATATATATAAAGGGGACAATCCATGTGAAAGCATTTGTTGTTAACAAAGTTCTTGGCACAAAATGAGGAAAGTAAGTAGGTTGACAGATCTCGAGCAGGACTGTCAATATTAAAGATATGCAAATATATTGAAGAAGTTCTATCCTTAAGTATATGCTTAATTGGCTTTATATACAATGCTTTTAATAACTTTGAGTGGCGAGATCTGTTGTATATATATATATATATATATATATATATATATATATATACATATATATATATATAGAGAGAGAGAGAGAGAGAGAGAGAGAGAGAAGAGAGAGAGAGAGAGAGAGAGAGAGAGAGAGAGAGAGAGAGAGAGAGAGAGAGAGAGAGAGAGTGTGTGTGTGTCTATGGGATTCTGTAGTAGACCATTTACCCCGTTACTGCTAACTAAACCTTGGATAAGTCGAATAAAAAATGTGGCACATGACTCTCACCACACGTGTGTGTGTCTGTGTGTATGTGTCTGTGAGTGTGTCTGTGTGCGTGTGTCTGTGTGATTGTAACGTTACGCATTTTTTACATAATTTTATGTACTTAGTTTTCTTGAAATAACGTTTAAGATTATATTCATAAAAGCCTTTCTGCCGACGCTCTTACTCTGTTTATAGAGTTGAAGTTGCCCCTGAATTTTATTTTTGCGAGAAATTAATAAAGCAAATTTAGAAAACCGACAGTTTTGGTTGATTTTGGAACGAAATGAGTTAAGTGTAGCTCACACAAAAATGTGCAAGGAGCATGCTGCCCTTTATTATATTAGTGTCTGACAATTGCGTGTTTTCAGGCATTTAACGCCTCTCTATAACAGTAGGGAAACCGTCGTTAAATCGCTAAATTGCTGACGTATCTGGGTTTATTTAAAGATGAAATCCTAAAAAATGAAAAGGTAGATAGCATAGACAGATGTCCGAGTTTATGTTGAGGTATATCTTCGATTAGATTAATACAACAACTATTATCTATTCAAACACAAAAGGTTACCACAAACACATCTTATCTGTACTAATAAAGTATCCATATATTATTCAACATGTCTTGGGTGCAAACGGCAAAGAGTTGTTTCTCTGGTGATTTCCAACACGTTGCAATTACTCACTTGGGTACTCATACTCTCATGCATAAGTTAAAACCATCAACAAGGAGATTTCTGACTTGACAAAAGGTTTATCTGAGACGTACGTTAACGTGACATAATATACCCAGTGCGCATATATATTGCCTGGCTAAAATTATGTGTTCATCTGACTGAAATTTGATGATAATACATGGGTTTTTGTGGATTTAATTATCTTAACGCCTGCCATGTTTACTTGGCACATAAGAGAACATTGCCTCAATAATATGCATAAGCTTTTCTCAGTCTCAGATGATTCACATAAAAAGTGAATGTGCCTACGCAACGAAGAATAAAAGCAATTAAGTTGATCCTGAACAAATAAGTCTCTACTTGAAAATGTTATAATTACAGACCATGTGGACACATATATTTATAGATCATCAAGACCTATGTTTGATAAAGCTGTTCTTCAAATACAATAATGCCTACGATCGAGTCCGTAAAGATATAAGTTGAATGTCAAACATTGCAATGGAATGTGATGATAGTATAGAACAGAACACAAATAGAACAGAGTATAGAATACAGTGTAGTCAAGTGCAGTGCAGTACAGTACAATGAAGCACAGGACAGTATAGTAGAGCACAGTACAGTACAGTGCAGCAGAGCACAACAGAGAACAGGACAGCACAGTACAGTACAGACAGTACAGCAGAGCACAGCACAGTGCAGTACAGATAGTACAGCACAGCACAGCACAGTACAGTACAGCACAGCACAATACATCACAGTACAGTACAGTGCAGCGCAGCACAGTGCAGCACAGTACAGTACAGTACAGCACAGGACAGTACAGTAGAGCACAGTACAGTACAGTGCAGCACAGGACAGTACAGTAGAGCACAATACAGTACAGTACAGCACAGGACAGTACAGTACAGCACAGCACAGTACAGTACAGCACAGCACAATACATCACAGTACAGTACAATGCAGCGCAGCACAGTGCAGCACAGTACAGTACAATACAGTACAGTACAGTGCAGCACAATACAACACAGCACCGTACAGCACAACATAGCGCAGTACGGTATAGTACATTACAACACAGCACAGCACAGTACGGTATAGGGCCAGGATAGAATAAAATGTACTATGCTAGTACGGAAATAGTCTTTCTGAGGGGAACCCCATGATGCGTCGTGGGTTTGTTTCTTATTGTTGTTACCGCCTGAAAATATCTTGTGTCACGTCATTGATTAAAAAATCATGTTTTGCATCCTGGCTTGATTGACTTGATTGTCTGTGTACCGTGAGTGTTAGAAGGTATCGTGTTAGTGTCACCGTAAACTATTAATAAACGTTTTCTCCGGAAATTACGACAACGATTGAAAAAAGGTGTTTCAAAATTAGTAATTATTGACAAAATGTCTTTATTAAAACAACTGCGAGAAATGGTTTCTATTTAACTGCCAACTTGCTGGATTTATCTATAGTTGACATACCACCGGAAACTTCAATATTACTTTTGCATTCTTATATGAATCATAACCTCCATGTTACACAGGACGAATACATTAAATCTAATCATGGGCTCTACGTTGAATAAATAGTAACAAGTATCAACCTCAACACAGTGAGCTTACGTTTCACCTTCTCTATTTGCCACCGTGTTAGATAAATATTCCAACCACAACGCCAACATTGTAGGCATGTTATTTATATGCACCCATCAACGTTCGAATGACAACTACATTTTATCTGAAATCATTCACCCCCAAGCTTATATTGTGGTTATAACCGTAGTTCGCATCCTGTTCAAAGTGAGGAACTCTAATTTTGTTTCCAATTAATGTTTCAGGAACAGTTGGGATATAGCCAATTGGCTTCTCTTCTTTAGACCAAAATTTGACGTAGAATAAACATAAATATGTGCATATTGCATGCGGAGAACGACGTCATGCGTGGATGGGTTACTGATAAAACAAGTTTCTGGGGACACAGGTTCAGATCTGAAAGAGCCAACAAACGGACAAAACCGGGACAAGAGGCCAAATATTTGTGACTGTTTTGTGCAAAGCTACCCCGACAGATTTACCTATAAATAACGCAGCACAAGATTTTTTCCAGCTTTATACATTGACCCATTAAAATACTTTACATAGATATATTGTGTGAAATTTAGATTACATTGATACTTCATTGCATGACTAGATATTGATGACTGTTGAGTAATCAGTCAGTTAGCCCATCCAGGGACGTGCTCCCTGGCCCATCCAACCCGTGGTCTGTGAAGCGGTGACTTTGTTCGGTATTGTTACGACACATTAAACCATAAATGTATTGTGCTTTATTAGTAATTACCTTGACCAAACAGACGACCTTCATAGATGTACCATGCATTAATTTTACAGACCCATTGTAACAGGTACATTTTGCTTCCCCTTGGTTTATAGCGTTTTCTATTTAGGGTCGTGATAAACATCGTCATCGGACTGGAAGCTCAAAGGGTTATTGCGGTTATAGTTGACGAATTTTAGAAAATACAAACTTTTTTCCGACTAGATAAGCAGATGTCGAGTTTTGCTAGATATGTAAATAAGGGGTTAAGTCACCTGGACTATAACTAATACAGCTAATGAAATGGCAGCTGAGTGAAACTGACAAAAACAAGCAGAGCTGACCAAGTACATTTATTCCACTTTTACTATGGATGAAGCAGTGTGTATAGATTTAATAAAAATTACTCTGCTGAGATTTTTTTCTTACTTAATGGGGACTAGTAAGGGAAAATGCAGAAATCAAAATAAACAAGCTAACAGCTCATGTGGTTGTGTATTCAATTACTGAAGCAGCCGTCAACTAATATACCACACTGATAAGATCAAAGAGGGTGATTAACAGGGTACACTAGTCATTATGATATGCCTGCTAATGCTGTGTATCTCAGCTTGCTGCCCCCTCAAGGTTTGTGTATTGTATATGGAGTGTAGGTCGGTGACATCACACATCAGAACACCTACTGTAAATATAAAATAGCTGTAACTAAACACCTGTTTGAGAAATAAGGTTGTGTAATTGTCAAATGACACTTAAAATGACCATTAATGACAAAAATTAGTAAAGACTATCCCTGCTGCTTCCGATTGAATATGTTCACAGACTATGTTTAACACAAATTTTCCACTGTTACAGTTTCGTGTAACTGACGCTTTGCAGCAAAAACTGTTATTTTGATTAGAAAATCTTAATTGGAAAATCGCCACAAGTTTCTTAGTGTTAGGGTTCAGTTTTACTGACGTTTGGAGAAAAAAAATGTGATTTTGATTTCATCACATATTTAGACATGACACAAACTAATCTTTGTATTATAGAATCGTTACTTTTCAAAGAATGGATTCTCGCATGTCAAGCTTACTAATCTGGTCGCATCTGATCCCTGTAAAAATCATATTCTGTCTTGTCTGATTATTTTCATCACACAAATCGTTGGCTCTAAATTAATTTCGCAAGATTAGACTTGACGTACAGTTTCTGACAACTTGGGTAATACACAGTACACAATTCATTACATGGTACAGATTAGTTCGTCTGTGCTCTGTGGTCGACGTCGATGTACACCATCATATAGAAAGCGCAAAACAAGTTACAAGAAGCCCTACAAATAATTATGAAATGGACTGGATGATCCACTAGACCGCGCCATGCAGCTTCACTTTGATAATACGAAATTGTGACTTTCGCGATAAGCCACTTGAGGTATGAAACACGATATTTAACATTATGGCAATCCCATGTGGACAATGTTAGTTCTCTGTTCACCTCTAGAGTAAGCTGTCGAGAGGAGCAACTGCTTTTCCATGACAGATAATATGCACTGACACAAAGAAATTGAGGCAAACGAAAAACACGCTTTGTTGAGCTAACATTAAGATAACTTATTTTGAGATTTCACTGGCTTTTTAAGATAACAATACTTTGAGATTTCACTGCCTTTTCGCACGAGAACAGCACTTAACCATGACACATGCGAGTTCTATGCGCAAAAAAAAAAAAAAGACGAAGAAGAAAAAATAAGCATAGCTCATACGATATAAGGACGAAGACAATTATCTGGTGTCAGTTTTTCTTAATGCCATTAAAACCCTACGGCAAACTCCGCCACAAATAACAAATTAAATTGTGACCATTACATGGAATCTACGCAAAAAAGGACAGCAGGAATTACATGGATTCGCTATGAGAGCATAACCTAGATGGACACATCAACTGCTCTGAAGCAAACAAACAAAAATACATAATAATATGATAAGAAAATAACAAAAGCAAACAAAAAAATTACGATACAACAACCAATTTTGAAACGCATATTGATTATATACGAAACACGGCAACATAAAAGGAAAACAACTGTTCTATCACTAGTATTTGCCAATGGTTTATGGCCAATATGACATGTGAACGTCAATTGTGGATGAATAGGATGTGTGGTCTTTTCTCAGCCAGGTAGACGGCAATCTTTAAGTTAAGCAAGAGTGGTATGCCTGCCATTGGAATGTATAATATATATCATCCCTGATCAGTCATACTCTTACACACACACACACGCACACACACACACACACACACACACACACACACAAACAAACACACACACACACACACACACACACTCTCACACACATACAGATATATATATACACGCACAACACAGATATATACATATATTCATTTTACATCAGCAGTGTAAACACTGAAAAGAAATGTGTGCAAAGTGCAAATGTCTCATAAAACTTTCTTGGCTGGAATGATTTAGAGTGCATTGGTCAATACACCTTTTACATTTCACGTGAATGTCAAACAATAAAATAACCCCCACCCACCCCCAACCTCTGTTACGAAATCACCAGCTGACAGTTTTCAACAGCAGTACAAAGTTTTTAAATGATCTCTCCGCCATTGGTTGGTGGGCAAACATTACATTTAACGCCCTGAAAACTGACAGAATGATAATCCCCTGCAAGACTATCCCTCCACTTCACCCTCCACTTAAACTACAAAGTCACTCTTTGCAGGAAGTCAAAAGCCGCAAACACGTTGGCATCACAATTCGTACAGATTTAGTGGACCAATCGCAAGAGAGACATTGTTGCTAAAACAAAACAAAAACAAAAACAAAAAATGAACATCATGAAAAGTCTACAATTTCACCTTGACCTCCAAACTCTAGAAATCATTTATGTCTCCTTTATCAGACCCATTTTGTAGTGAGGTCATGTCTGGGATGGTGGACAGGCTGCAGATGTCGAAAAGCTTGAAAAAGTTCAGCTGACTGCAACCAGAATAGTTACAGGTGCAGTGCCCGGAACACAGAGTGCCAAACTATGTGAAGAACTTGGATGGCAGACATAAGCATTTCGTAGGAAATATGCCAAGTTAATTTTGATGTACAAGATTGTTACCAAATTTGTTCCAAATTACCTGTAATCTGTAATCCCAAACATTGTTAACCCAGACATGGCTACTTACAATACTCGTCAAAGATTTCACTTGCCTAATTTTCAAGCCGGAACTGATCTTTATAATAATTTCGATCTTTCCATTAACCGTGCGCTTTTGGAATGTGCTACCTCTTAAGGTCCGAAATCTGGCATCCTTATAAGTTTTTAAATCCAAAATACCCTATTTAAAGATTCTTCTCGATCGAATCATCTTTAGAACTCTACAATTTTGGAATGAGTTTTAGGTGCAAGCTGGAGCAGTTTGCGAAGATGTCTGGCATTATTGTTTCCTTGTAGCCATAGTGTGCTGTGGTACGTTCAACAATACAGACAATTGAGCCACAGCATGCTCCCTCTTTCTTACAGTTTTATACGGCAATCCAGTTTGTACTTTGTTGGAAAATTTACATTTCTTTTCGTCAGTTTATGATAACAAAAGTATTTCTTCTCGTTTTTTTTCTAAAAAAATATATTGATTTGAATTAATTTTGGTTTCACCTGCATTTTACATGATTGCCATCTATTTATAAATTCTGTTTCAAGTATGCCCTTCTATCTGTCTTCTGTCTGCTGTGAACGTTTCCTTATATCTGATTTTGTTGCATCAACGGCAACTTTCAACCTTGGCTGTTAATGCATCAAATGTATGTCACGTATTGTCCTGTTTTCATGTCGTCTCCCATTCTACCAGAGGGATTCAAATGGGGCACTACCCTTTTCGCAATTGCTATTTCCCGTTGTCATATGGAAGTTCAAGTGAATTGTAACAAAAATATGTTTAAACCAAAGTTTTAGAGCCACAAAATCGCTGAACATCATGAAAAGTTTAACAATATAGCTTAGATCGTGACACATTGGAAACCAATTCTTTTTCATTCATTCGACCTATTCTTGAATATGGCTTCTACGTGTGGTTGGCTGCAGACAGGCAGGCGCAAAAGCGCTATGAAATGTCCATCTGGCTGCAGCCCGCACCGTCACAGGCGCAATGCAAGAACCTCCCACTGCAATTATGTATGAGGAAACCTGTTAGGAAACTATGACTAACTTGAGAGAGAAACCACCTGGTACTAATGTATAAAATAACCAAACTTTCCCCAACTACTTGCAATTTTATTTCCAGTATACCAAAAGTGCAAGAACAGAACAATTACAACAGCCGTAGACGTCTTCACACTCCCTCATTACAGAACTACAACAGACATTTTCAATAACTACTTTTCCCCGTCTCCAGCAGGATTATGAAACTTACCGCCCTCACAGACTAGGAATACCCAAATGCAGTTTCCAGTTAAGTCCAAACTTATCACCAGCCCATGCTGCCATCTAAAACACCTATATTTTTCAGATGTAGGTTTCTGATACCTAGGAATTCTCCATGCTTGATTGCGAATGGGCTGCACCCGGTTGAATGGTTATTTACATAAAATTTATATCAAAGGTTCACCAATGTGTTCTTGCGGCAACTGTATTGAAAATATTTGGCATTATATTCTCGCTTGCTCTTTGTACACAGTTCATGGAAATCATCTTCATTCAGTTGGCTCTGGCCTTGTCCCGTGCAACATTTATACAATTGTATTTAGAAATTACCATTGCAATTTCGAAAGAAATACATCAACATTTTGGGCTGTAGAAGACCATATTCAAAACCTACTTGGTTCCCAAACCAGTCCTGATTTAGGTACCGTTATCGAGATTAAGTATCATAGTGCTTAGATATACGAAGTCCCACTGACTGTCTCGTGCCGTTTTGTCTCAGTCTCTCTTATGTTATCCCTTTATGGTCCTGCGCCTGGGAATTTTGTGTTTCCACAGTACTGTCCGTTGTCTTTTTTTTTTTTTATCTCAAGAGTAATTTATATAGACCCTGGCACTTCTTTGCGAATGCTAATAAAATACATTTAAACAAACACACCATGTCTTCGGTTCTTCCATGATTTAAAGACAATTCTACCAACACGCAAATGCACTAGCCGGGCAAAATAGCAGATACTATAGCTTAATTAAATGGATATGCATCTCCTCCATGTATATTTGTAGTATCTGATCTGCGATGTCACAGTCTCCTTTACTCCAAGATATAGCGTGATAAAAGTCCCAGTGTGCCAATGTATATCTCTATATTACAGCAAACCACCTCCTCGGTCCGGCAATGATCATTTCACGGCACATTACGCTACGTGATCCCACACGGCATGTAGTATACTTCACTTCCACCAGCACATTGATCCAAACAAGTTTCTTTCGTAATCCATACCGTGTAAATGGTGAACTCTGTCTCCAAAATCGCAGGCAAGCTACAGCAAATATTGTTAACCTAACGTCATTGCCTCTGGATTCAAGGCCAGAAGACAAGCTCACGAGATGACATCCAGGGATCAAGCAGCAGCTATTCCATGAAGATTACTGTTGATTGGTTCACGCTGCTTTGTGTTAAAATTGCCAGACATGTAGGTAACCTGTTGGGAAGCCTACAACAATCACAGCAGAATCCTTGAGCATTGTAGTCGTGGTATATGGGAATGTGAGTTTATCATTCAACTTGCTGACTTCAATAAAAACAGTGACCCCAAGTATTTCCTTGACCTTCACCTAAAGTTTGTCCTTTAACTTGACTTGAAATATGCTCTTAAATTTTGACTTGGACTGTGAAGTTAACCGCTAAACTTTGGGGGAGAGGGGGCATATATTTCACCTTGTCAGGAGTATCGTGGGAATTAAGTTTTTTTTTTTTTTTTTTTTTAAGATTCGGTGGATTTATTTTCATGATAATAATCCACAAATCCACTGTCAGGTGCTGGCTTCCTGTTGAATGAGGAAAAGTCCCTTCCTATCCTCAATGACCTTTGAGCCACTTCAGGCCTGTGGCAAGTTGCCCTGAGATCTGCAAAGTGGGTCTTGTACTCCGATGAAGCCCCTGGCATGACGACAGCAAAATAGAAACCATATGATTCAACCCCTTGTTGCGAAGGAGAAGCAGATGTTCGTGATAATATTTTATTGATACGGTTTGTCTGTAAAGCTGAAAGGGCAAAATGAAAGAAGGATCCTCGGGCTTAATTTATACATGTAAGGTTCAGAGAGATATGTTGTAGTATTTGATTTTCCTTTCTAATATGAATTAAACCTACACTTGTTAATGGATCCCAAAGGGAACTTATTGCATTAGACGTTTTGTTATTTTGTTATTATATTAGATGTAATTTATTGAAAATTCTGCCATTTTCAGAAATTTGTAGAATAAGCATTACATAATGACGACTTAAAACACTAACTTTAAATTGATGCAGACGGTATAGCTGAAAAAAGCACTATCCGTGACTTACGTAATGAAAGTGCTTATAAGTTTTATAGAATTTGTGATATTCATAGCAGACATATAACTGAAAATTTCAACTTACAGGGATACCTCGATGCATTGAATAAAACGAACTGGTGTGTATTCAACTTGGAGAGTATAAACTCAGATCTGTATGGTTCATATTACAATTTACATGGTCATCTGCTTGAAAGAGCTTATGCATTTTATTATATCTTATGATATTTTTTTCATTCCAGAGACACAGAAGCTTTTAACGACGTTACTTAAACGTGGTTGATTAATGAATACTTGGCTCCAGTGAATATACCACTACTATATCTATCATCAATGATTTGAGAGCCACATTTCGGGTTTTGTTATAAACCTAATCTTCACTTCATGACATGTCGTATGGTCTTTATAACTGATGTTAATTGATAGCGTGACCTTAAACAATTAACTATAGGACACATGACAAATACTCACTTTATGTGAAATAATTAAAGTCTTCGTCGTGAAAGCTAACTAACAGTGGGGCACAAGGCAACCATCAGTTTAGCTTATACATGTATTAGCTAAAAAAGTTACAACTGCGCACTTAGCGGGATAAATCCATATGAAAGAAAGATTAGATCTATTACACCCCCCCCCCCCGTTCAGTGGATGAGTATCATAGGATAAAGCAGATTTAGTATGTTTAAAACAAGACTAACAAAGAGCGTAGCCACACACAGTAAGGCTGCCACTGATATAAAGTGGAACTGATCCAGCATGCAATGGGAAGTGTTCTTGTGTACATCTCTATATTCACATCTTATTTGCGACAAGCATGTATGTATGTATGTATGTATGTATGTATGTATGTATGTATATACTTATGCATGTATGTATGTATGTATGTATGTTTTATACATAGATTTTGTTGGACCTCACGAATTAAACAGTGACGTGTGCACAGAGATACATAAAAACATTGATGACAAACGGTAAAAAATAGGTTTTCACACAATGGTTAATGAACTAGAAGAAGCATATTGAAATATAAATAGAATGGAGCGCATTGACTTTTGTCTGGGTCTCCAATATAAATGGGGTTTGTTTTACATTTCTGGTGCAGGATGTCGATTGCTGCAGTACTTATTAGGATTTCCCTCTATTTGTACAGGTAGTCTAACTGCAACTGTTTGTTTTACAATCACTGGGACTGAATATAATGCCCTAGTTTGTTTCTACTTTAGTTATACACTGGCAGGGGATTGAACTCAGATAAACCATCCAGCTAGAAAGGGGTACATTCTTGTTCAGGGGTAAGCCAAATTGTTCGTATCTGAACTCGTACTGTACAAATTTAGTAATTATGCTTGGTTTGACAGATTGTGTGTTTTTTTTTCTTTTTCATAACCAAGCTCCGCATTTATAAGCAAAGCTTCACCACGTATTTAGCTAATTCATCATTTGCCACGTTCATATTATGTGGGTTGTCTTTGCTGAATATTTAGATTAGACAAGGATCCGCTACTCAGAGAGACATGTACGGGTATAGGCTCCCAAAAATGTTCTGAGTAGCTACCCCTGAAGACCCCTTTATTTATCTGGGCTAATACAGCCTATGTCAAAATTCTACAGAAGAACGTGCGCAATGTGGACAATAGTACTTCCATATGTATACAGGTTAGACAGTGACAGATAAGCTTACGGAGAATAAAGTATTCGGACTGCAGGATAGGGTAATGACTACTCGGAACTGGTTCTGGACAAAAAAAAAGTACAAATACAATGAATAGCATGGGTTTTCAGTATGTCACTAGAGAGCGAACATACACATTGGCTGGGCCAAGGCGGTGCCATAGGTCATGCAGGGTACTTCTACTGTGTTGCAAAGGTGTACTTTGGCACTACCATCAAAACCTAGCTGAATATGTGGACCCAGATGCATTTGATTTGCAGGGATAAACCACCATTATATTTAATGTATATTTTCATATTAGCATAAAGGCATATAACGTTCGTTGCGTCACTTTTTAAAATAAAGTATGCAGTTGGTGTTGTGCAGACACGTTTCATTGAAAACATTCAAGATAAAAAAGATAATCTATAGATAGAATCAAAAGTTATGCCAGTGTTTACCTGTCATAGACAGGAAACA
This sequence comes from Hermodice carunculata, assembly GCA_964020975.1. Lineage (NCBI taxonomy): Eukaryota > Metazoa > Annelida > Polychaeta > Eunicida > Amphinomidae > Hermodice > Hermodice carunculata. Next base: position 95,129,163 of record OZ026624.1, on the reverse strand, counting down.
CGTGTTCCCAGCACGGCTTGCCAGCATTATGAATTACTGTGTATGAATATGTGATTCGCCCTCTGTTTATAAAATTCATCATAGAAAAAAACATATGTCAAACGAAACAACAAAAACAGGCTGATAAGTCCATGTAATAGTCTAGCTGAAACAGTACGCTACTTAGAGGTAAATGGCCCCCAAAGGTGTCAGCACAAGACATCCAAGAACTATTTAGTGCGGTAACCTGCACCGGATTTGCCGCAATGGTGTATTCATACCTTTATTATTCATATCCATGTTAATTATGCATATGCAATACTGACCCATACAGGTGTAACACTGTAAAAATAAAATTCAGCCAACTGGTATACTTTTCGGAAACATAACACTTTTTCTTTGCATTATCACAATGGACTCCCAATGCAATTTTAAGTGGTCTGATTTGACCCCACCAATCAATAAAATTGATTATTTTTTCTTCAAAGATTTGATTTCATTTCAATTTTTTCACTGGGGTTACATTATTATTATTATTATTATTATTATTATTATTATTATTATTATTATTATTATTATTATTATTATTATTATTATTATTATTATTGTTGTTGTTGTTATTATTATTATTATTATTATTATTATTATTATTATTATTATTATTATTATTATTATTATTATTATTATTATTATTATTTTTATTATTATTATTATTATTATTATTATTATTATTATTATTTTTATTATTATTATTATTATTATTATTATTATCATTATTTTTATTATTATTATTATTATTATTATTATTATTATTATTATTATTATAATTATTATTATTATTATTATTATTATTATTATTATTATTATTATTATTATTATTTGTTTGTGAAAAAATAATGCAGCTTGCCAGAAAAAGCCTGGACAGTGAGCCTATATTGACCTTGATACCCCCCCCCCCCCTCTTTAAAAAGGATGGCTGCTGAGTGGTACAAACTGCCTCATTGCTGCTATAATACAATTTGAATTATTGATGATACACACCGGTTAGTACACATATATGTCAGCCTTATTGCCACCATAAAGTAGTTACAAGGCCATCATGATCACTTTGTAATCCTTCCCAGTTTCCATCTTCAACTATCAAGTAGTTGGGGACTTTTTCAGCTGTTTTTTAATATGCCAGGACTAAAGTCAATTTCAACATGTTTTCCTTTGAAAAATCATTCATCCCCACCAACCTTCTTTTAAAATGGAAAATTTAACCTGTATATAAATTGAAAAGTCACTCTTTTTTTCCATTTTTCCCAAATTATGCGAATATCATTGTTATTTTGGTTGATACATGAAACTCCAGCAATGTACCCTATTGTAAATTATGGACACAACTTAGTTGTTTTATTTCATATAAACAAATAAAGACAGCCATCTCAAATGGTTTGATGTGACATATATAAGTGATAAGGCAACATTTAGAGCAAATCAATTTGACATGAAGGCGAATTTTTAAAATTTTATCTGCCAGCATCAGTTTCCCTTCAGGGATGAAACTACCATTATAATTAATGTATATTCTCATATTAGCATAAAAGCGTATAACGTTTGTTGCGTCATTTTTCAAAATAAAGTATGCAGTTGGTGTTGTGCAGACACCTTTCATTGAAAACATTCAAGATAAAAAAGGCGAGTCTCAGATAGAATCAAAAGTTATGCCAGTGTTTACCTGTCATAGACAGGAAACACGTGTTCCCAGCACGGTTTGCCAGCATTACGTCACTGTGTATGAATATGTGATTCGCCCTCTGTTTATGAAATCCATCATGGAAAAAATATATGTCCAACCAAGCAACCCAAACAGGCTGATAAGTTCATGTAATAGTCCAGCTGAAACAGTAGGCTAATTACAGGTAAATGGACCCCAAAGATGTCAGCACAAGACAACCAAGAACTATTTGGTGCGGTAACCTGCACCTGATTGGCAATGGTGTATTCATACCCGCACAGTGACCGTCTGACAGGCAAACATCGTTTGTAACATGGTCACTGTATTAATATCGCTTGTTAAAGGGGCACCTAGAATAAAAACAGAACCTTTAGTGCAAATATCCTTGCCGCACATAGCTTCCAGAATGGACGGTCTCAAAACACCAAGTTACCTATTACCATACTCCGCTTTTATTTGTTTGTTGTCAGATTGCCAAGTTAAAACCACATCTGTTGGTGGACAAATAATTAACATCCTTCAAGTCCTGGTTTTCTGGTACAAAATAACTTTAATATCATTTGCATAAACAATTGTTATATTTCTAGTTGTCTATTATAGTACCTTGGTCAGTGGATTATAAATCTAGTAGCAAGACATAAATAAAATATTAAAGAACCTGCGTGAGAAGACACTTCTTTGTCTCGTCCATTGTGTAACTTGAAAACGTACACTAAATTCTTCATGTAATTTCACTATAGCTTTCACATTGCTATAACACCTATAAAGGAAGTGCCAATGTGATAGTGGTAGAACATTGATTAATTTAAAGAATATCCAAGCATGCCTTATGGAATCAGAGCAATGTGACACCTGCAGGGAGCATATGTGTAAAAGAGAGTTCGTTTCCCTAGTATAGAGTGTATGTGCGTATGTATGACCCAGACTGAGACTCAGACTCAAGAATCCATTATTTGACCATACAATAATTATGAAATATAATTTTATTAAATGTATGTTCTATGGTCGGGAGACTCCCATAAAAGTCACAGACAGCCAACCTGTATGTGCGCATGTATGGTTCTAATGTGTATACAGTAAAACTTGTCCTCGTGGACACCTCTGTAATGCGGACACCTGTATAATGTGTACAGTTATGTCCAAGACTGAAAAGTCATTTCTTCCGTTAAAAAAAAAAAAAAAAAAAAAAAAAACTGTCCATTGTGGAGACCTACCAACTGTGGACACATTTTGCCAGTCCGAGAGGTGTCCACAATAGACAGGTTATATATATATATGGTGAATTTTTCGGGGAGCGTGGCAATAATGTGGCCTCCTGATGGTGCTGGCAAAATTTCCTCAGCAACAAAAGTAAGTCCTGCAGTGTAGCTGATGCTACTTTCTGTTAGCCTTAACAACAACAGTACGCCCAGCAGTGTGGCTCCTCCTACTTCCCGTAAGTTAAACAACAACAGTACGCCCAGCAGTGTGGCTCATCCAACTTCCCGTACGCCAAAACAACAACAGTACGCCCAGCAGTGTGGCTCCTCCTACTTCCTGTAAGTCTGAACAACATTAGTACGTCCAGCAGTGTGGCTCCTCCTACTTCCTATAAGTCTAAACAACAACAGAACGCCCAGCAGCGTGGCTCCTCCTACTTCCTGTAAGTCTAAACAATATTAGTACGTCCAGCAATGTGGCTCCTCCTACTTCCTGTAAGTCTAAAAAACATCATTTCGTCCAGCAGTGTGGCTCATCCTACTTCCCGTAATCTGTGCTATTCAATGTAGCAGGTGGCTTAGTACATTGATATCACTCTGTTCATCTTTTTGTTTGTGTTAACTTATTCATGTATAGAAAGGTATGTTAATATTATGATAAAAATGGCAACGGGGACATCTTTTATATATAATTCATGTACAGTAGCATGTTGACTTGGGGGATCGAATTTCGAACGGGATCTAATTTCGAGCGTCGCTCTGCTGAAGCTCTCTTCTTAAATTATGAACAAAACTTCAGTGGCATGCATACATACTGAATACACATCATTGTTTATGACAAGTTGAAATGTACACTTTAATAACGGTGACTGGCTAGGAAGCGCCCTGTGCATGCTTTGGACAACCCTATGTCAGAAATTCGATCCCATTCGAAATTCGACACCCCTCCCCAGTGTATAATGTATACGTCCTTGATCTTTTCAAAGTTTTCCCATTAAGTGGTTTATCTGTAATTTTGGGGCGGGGGTGGGGCGGGGTAATAAAACTGATGACTTTTCATAGTTGCTCAAAACGCATTGTAGAAAATGGGTGAGATTTTTAAGGTTGAATGTAACACTAGGCCTGCCACACAGAAAACCTTGTTTTGTATCATGGACATTGGCTTTTACATAGTTTTACTTGTCACGGAATCAATCCGTTCCACCGAAGCCTCGGCCGTAAAGGGTTAAATTTTCTCATGCTGCTGCTGATGATGATGATGATAATAATAATAAAATTGATAATAATAATAGCCAACATCATTATCGTCATCATCACTACTAAGTATATCATGTTGGTACAGTTGACATCCTATAGGTGTAACCCCCTTCATAACCGCCAATATATGATTTTCAATTATAATGATATTAAGCATAATAATATGAATGATGGTGAAGATGATTTGACTCGTGCGTAATGCCTGTGCTAATCAATACAAAAGTTGTAATTGAAACATTCAGATTAACCACATCTCAGACGTTAGAGGAAGGAAATTCATTTGTCTTTGATGCCATGCTTAACCCTACTTTACCTTAGTTTATAGTAGCACTCAGGGGGTGTGTTATATGGTTGGTCCGTTTGTATCAGTGCTATAAAGCAACAGGGGACTGTTCAGCAGGCAAAAGCCAACCTTGAAATCAACACGACGACAGCATGCAGTTTGCAAGGCAAAGCTTGCAAAGATATTACTCCCTGGCCACACCGGACTACAGCGAACGCTGATTTCAAAGGTCGCCTCTTCATCCAGTTGTCCAAATGTTGTCCTATCTCAAAATATTTTCGATGAAAATTTCAGACATGACTTATCAGAATAAAATGCTAGCAATCAACAGCGTTCGTCGGGCTTTAGACGTCCCGGGTGAGCAGAGGAAAGCTGTTGACTCGTTTGAATCATATGACGTAATAAAAAAAACGTATAAAGGGTTAAACCAAGTCAGTTTTGTCTGGTGGTAATTTTTATTATCATCATTGTCATCGCTCTTAATTTATTACATGCTTGTATTGGTACATGTGTTGTATGTAGGTTCAGTTCGAATTACGTGCCTGTGTTTCAACTCCGTACTGGTCCAGTACATTCATCGCTTGCTCTGGTATTCGCTCTAACATCTATTATTGGTAGGGGAAGGGCAAAGATTTCCAAAAACGATCAAAACCTTTTTTCTACCCCGTGAGTGCATGAAAAAGAAAACATGTAAGTAAAAATAAGCAAGAAAAATGAGCGCCTGTGGGGCTGAGCAGCGGCATGTCACCGATATGATAGGTGTTTGAATGGCGGAGTCCCACACATTATGTCAGAATAGGTGTCTTCATCGCTGTGGTAAACTGCGTCCGACACCTATTGATCTCCATGGCTTTCATCACAACTCTCCGGTTTCTTCGTGCACGAAGTTCGAGACAATAAACTTTGGACTTCCGCTTGGTGACCTGTGCGGGGATCCACGTCGCTGAACCCATCAGCCAGTCTGTAGAACTGAAAACTATTATGTATTGTATTTGTGTCTTTTTGCCCAGAACCACTTCCTAGTAGTCAATATCCTATTCCGCAGTTCGAACTCTTTACTCTCCATAAGCTAACCTGTCCCTGTCTAACCTGTATATATATGGAATTACTATTGTCTATATTGCACACGTTTCTCTATAAAATTTTGACATAGGCTGTATCAGCCCAAATAAATTAAAGGGTCTTCAGCAGGTAACTACTCAACATGTTTCGGAGCCTTTTACCCGTACACGTCTCTCTGAGTAGCGGCTCCTTGCCTAAGCTAAATATTCAGCAAAGACAACCCACATAATAATGAATAAATATGAACGTGGCAATTGATGAATTAGCTAAATATGTGAAGTTTTGCTTGTAAATGCAGAGCTTCATATCAAAGAAGAATACCTGTCAAACAAACCATAATTACCAAATTTTCATAGTACAGGTTCAGATAAGAACAATTTGACTTACCCCTGAACCAAAATGTACCCTTTCTAGCTGGACAGCTTTTCCTAGTTAAACCATCCGCCAATGTTTAACTGAAGTGGAAACAAGCTAGGGCATTATATTCAGTCCCAGTGATTGTAAAATAAACAGTTGCAGCTAGACCACCTGTACAAACCAAGGGAAATCCTAACAAGGACTGCAACAATGTACATCCTGTACCAGAGATGTAAAACAAACTCCATGATGACACCTCCTCCTCATGTGTTATACTTCACAAGCCAGCTCGTGTTTGGACGACAGTTAACTAGCCGCAGCTGTAATTTTTGAGCTGCATATGAAAAGCAAGTTAATTTTGGTGTTGGCTTAGATTATTTTACAATTGAAGTAACTCCGATTTTCCTTGCACACCTTCCCCAGACATTTTCAAACTATTTGGGTCTGTACTCTGCCCTTTTTACGAAAACTGGATTGTTCATCTCTCAATTAAAATCCATACATGTTTCCTATAAATCTGCGTAACCAAATGCTTCCACAAACTCAAACACCAGAGGCCAACATTTTAGAACAGACATATTTATTTTGCCATTACTAATCAGATAGAATAAGAATAATAAATACACGTCCAGCATTGGGAACACGTGTCATTCGAGTGGAATCAAAATATAAGTGAAACTGTGGGAAATGCTCACACATCTGTGCCATACTTTATAAAATTATGGGAAATGCTCACATACCTGTGCCATACTTTATAAAACAATGGGAAATGCTCACACACCTGTGCCATACTTTATAAAACTATGGGAAATGGTCACACACCTGTGCCATACTTTAAAAAACTATGGGAAATGCTCATATACCTGTGCCATACTTTATACAACTATGGGAAATGCTCACATACCTGTGCCATACTTTATAAAACTATGGGAAATGCTCATATACCTGTGCCATACTTAATAAAACTATGGGAAATGCTCACATACCTGTGCCATACTTTATAAAACTATGGGGAATGCTCACATACCTGTGCCATACTTTATAAAACTATGGAAAATGCTCACACACCTGTGCCATACTTTATAAAACTATGAGAAATGCTCACACACCTGTGCCATACTTTATAAAACTATGGGAAATGCTCACATACCTGGGACATACTTTATAAGACTATGGGAAATGCTCACACACCTGTGCAATACTTAGGCCATACTTACTAAAATTATGGGAAATGCTCACACATCTGTGCCATACTTGATAAAACTGTGGGAAATGCTCACATACCTGAGACATACTTTATAAAACTATAAGAAATGCTCATATACCTGTGCCATACTTTATACAACTATGGGAAATGCTCACATACCTGTGACATACTTTATAAAACTATGGGAAATGCTCATACACCTGTGCCATAATTTATAAAACTATGGGAAATGCTCATACACCTGTGCCATACTTTATAAAACTATGGGGAATGCTCACATACCTGTGCCATACTTTATAAAATTATGGGGAATGCTCACATACCTGTGCCATAATTTATAAAACTATGGGAAATGCTCACACACCTGTGCCATACTTTATTCAACTATGGGAAATGCTCACATACCTGTGCCATACTTTATAAAAGTATGGGAAATGCTCACACACCTGTGTCATACTTTATAAAACTATGGGGAATGCTCACATACCTGTGCCATACTTTATAAAACTATGGGGAATGCTCACATACCTGTGCCATACTTTACAAAACTATGGGGAATGCTCACATACCTGTGCCATACTTTACAAAACTATGGGGAATGCTCACATACCTGTGCCATACTTTATAAAACTATGGGGAATGCTCACATACCTGTGCAATACTTTATAAAACCTGGACACAGAAATGATTAATACTCACGGGAAAAATATAATATAAACCGATCCTTGATAGGAAGGTTTTGTTACTGCTGCAGGCTCATATTATGACATGGAACAATATTAACCATTTCATGGTCATCGTTTAAGGCTATGTCAACCTGTGGGCGCTGTGGTTCGAGGAAGAACACACCTCAATAGAGTCAAATTTATTTTTTTCGAAAGCCGAGACAAATGGACCAAATAGTTTGACACAAAACGTTTTAAGTGAAAGTGACGAATTGATAAAAAATACAGCTGAAGAAAGTTAAACCATGATAATATTAAGGAAGGGAGGGCCAGACGCCAGTTGACGTGCTACAAACGGTGGGACAGGGCAGCTGTGGCGGGAAAGCGCAACGAGTTGCGGATCGACGTAACCTTGTCATGTCTGCCTCAACAGCCCGCCCAAGGGTCCACAGCAAGTTTATGTTGCCCACTATCAAAGGCAATATGAGCTGAGGATGCTACTGTACACGGTAAATCATGGAAGTCTATGATCTTACTGGTAATGCGAGTTACAGTGCATTTATTGTGTTACTAATGAATGATACAATAGCCTTCTTCACACCATATAGTGCTGCGGTGCAGGAAGCTTGGATTACTGCACAAACAGAGGGACGTGGGAACCGTCAATGCTCGACGTCTGCAGCACTAACCTCGCTGCTGACCGAGCACGCGTCAGCTAATGGGCGCTGTTTCAAGGTAAAACAGACGACTTGCCCCCAGTGCAGAGGTGTTGTTTTGAATACAACGTTATTCTTACACATGTGAGGTTCGGCGGAAGACTTGGTTAGAAATAGACAGTTTCTCCGACATGCATTGATATAAAACAAGAAATCCAGTTAAATGCGTGCCCTACATTTTGTCACCTGGATAACAGGTTGATACTGAAACAACTACAGTGAAAAAATAACCAAAAATCGTGACGACCAGGTGTGGGCAATGTTTCAACGTCTTTAGTTTGCACACTTTGCCAGACAGCTCTGGGTTTTATTTTGTCAAGATATATTTTTTCGGAATAGCCCGATTTTTTCTTCAATGAAACTATGCTGCCTGGAGGCAGTGTGTTAAACACGACACACAGTAGGGAAAACACAGACAAAAACAAAAACACACTGTGTTTTCCCTACTGTAACTTTCACTGGTTTTGCTTTTCAGCAAGAAAAAAAAATCAAACAAACAAACAAAAAAAAAACAAAAACAAAAAAAAAAAAAAAACAGACAAACAAACAAAAACAACAAACAAACAAACAAACAAAACAAAAATCGAACATACACGCACCTAAAGGGCACTGTGGGTCATTGATGGTATCAACTCAGCAAGAAAAAAAAATCAAGCAAACAAAAACAAAATAAAAACAAGCAAAAAAAACCCCAAACAAACAAAAACAACAAACAAACAAACAAACAAAACAAAAATCGAACATACACACACCCAAAGGGCACTGTGGGTCATTGATGGTATCAACTGAGCACTTTGACGTCAATACGCCCAAACAAATCATGATGGCAAACAATATTGCAGGAATTCATGGTGTTCCACGCTCACCTGCAGACAAACCAATAGTCAGTTTAGATTTACTGCTTGAAAGCGCCATCCAGTGATTTTTTTTCTTTCTTTTTTTTTTTTTTTTTCTTGTTTTTTTTTTTTTTTTATTTTTTTATTTTATTTTTTTTATTTTTTTTATATGATATAATGACTGGGCGACAGAGCGATGCTTACTGAAGCAATCTGAGCAAGCTACACGAGCCACTAAGCGAATTTAAGCCGAGCAACAGACGATACTTCCACTGTAGGGACAACGAGGACGCAGGTATTTGTACCACCAATGTCCCTACCATCAACAAATAGGCTTACTCGTGTAATATATGCTGGGTCCAGTCGAGGTCATAAAAGAAAATTGAAGTATCACATATATTCTTACCGTCAGGATTTCAATGAAAATAACTGATAAAATTGCCAAGCAGAGTATGTCCATTTTGGGCTCTAGTAAACTTACTCCGGTTGTAAAAGGTTAATCTGCGCTTCAAATGTCAGGTTCAAAGAGTATAACGAACATTCCGATTATGATCAGGATGATTTCCCCTGCGAGACCACTTCAACACGAATATATAGAATACTTAAATGCCAATGGCGGTAATTGAACTTATAAAAGTAAATCAGAATAAAATTAAGATATTGCACAATGTTCAAGTATCCCTTTGGAAAAGAAAGATATTTGCATTTGACAACATATTATATGATCAGAAAGAAACATAAAAAAATAGACCAAAATGCAAGTGGCAAAGACAGAAACCATATCACAACGCCATTGTAAAAAGAACACTAGAAGATAAATATGCCTTCCAAATAAAGGAATAAATGTAAGATAAGCCAATAGGATTGATTAAATTAAATATAAATCAATACGAATAGAGAACATGCTTACAAACAACATATCACATATGATGATATAAAATGTAAACAGCTTCGAGTGCAAATGCCAGTCCAGTTCGGTCAATCCAGCCAATTTATTTCCACTTTTCTCCCTCTTCGTGGCATGGAAATGATCTGTTCCCAAACAGAGACGGCACTGATATAATATGTCACATTGGGACATATCTGAATACAGGGTGTAAGGCCAGATGTCAATTTAGATACACTATTATGCAAATTGCCACAGTATTACAACATGTTTGCCACAAAAGTAACCTTTTATTGGATTGATCTCGTGACTGTAGCGATATAATATGCATATTTTTTACTTTCATTTTTCTTTTGTTTGGGGTTGGGTGGGGTGGGGGGTATATGGGTGTCCTGTATTTTAGTGCTGGAGTGTCATTACATATAACTTTGACACAGACCATTAAAGTTTATTCCCTATCATTTCAATTTATAATAATAATAATAATAATAATAATAATAATAATAATAATAATAATAATAATAATAATAATAATAATGATGATGATGATGATGATGATGATGATGATGATGATGATAATAATAACAATAATTGAATATCTTTATTCTGGTACACCCAGTCAGAGTTACCTCTATTCTTCCCTGGGGACCACTGAACATATATGCGGTATATGTGCAAATGTTACAAATATATGACCGATAAAACTGAACGGCAAACAATTCATAATTAAAACATTAAAATCATGTAAAATAGCGATCCTTTTAATTGCGTTTGAAAAAAGGTAAATAGTGTGAACTGCGGGTAAAATCGTCAAGAGAGTTCCAGACTGTAGTAGCAGAACTTTTCATGACACTGGGGACTAAAACATTCATAGAATGGGTACTTCTTGTATTATAGATATCAGAATCGGAATATAAGATAAATTGATCACACAGATAGTCCGGTGCAAGGTCATTGATACATTTATACATCAGGGTTGCGGTTTGAAATTTTCTACGTTGCTCTCATGTTTGCAATCCAAGATTAAAAACAGATAAATCCCTTTTGTATCAAAGTTATTACATATTATCCTGGCGGCGTAATTTAGAAGCTTCGAAGTCTATGAGAACCACCAGCACCACAAATGTTCCACACAGTGTCTGCATAATCTAAGTGTGGCTGAATAATAATAATAATAATAATAATAATAATAATAATAATAATAATAATAATAATAATAATTTCATCTTCGGTAATCATCTGAGCATGATTGTGTGAACTTGTTGAGTGGAAAAGGTTTAATTCATCGCAAGGAGTCTTACATTTTGAACAACACGCTCTCTCTCTCTCTCTCTCTCTCTCTCTCTCTCTCTCTCTCTCTCTCTCTCTCTCTCTCTCTCTCTCTCTCTCTCTCTCTCTCTCTCTCTCTCTCTCTCTCTCTCTCTCTCTCTCTCTCTCTCTCTCTCTCTCTCTCTCTCTCTCTCTCTCTCTCCATGCCCGGAGCCAGATTTTTATTATGGAGGTGTCTCCGTTCCATTTCTTTTTCTGGCCATACTGTAAAGTAACAAATTCGTGGAAGCAACTACAAACTTTTTTCAGACAATTACTGGCTACATTATCATATGTGGGTAAAAAGGCTTCCTTTGGATTTTTTATCTGTACTTATTTTGCAGTAATGTTACAGTGCTTCAAAGTTGTAGATTTTGGGTTTGTTACATTCAGCCTTGAAATTCCAAAACAAACACAGATAAAGAAAATCTGTGGTACGCTTTTTAAGCACACCGGTTGGGAGCAAGTCGACGATAACGGTACGGAATATGGTTGAACAGGTAACAAGTTATTTCCACAATTTTGTATACCGATGTTACATTGTATTGTCAGATCAAAGCATACTGTTTTCACCAATATGAAGGAAAGGGTAATATTTTTGTCTTATTTATGATCTGTTGATCATGGCCTTTGCAACAAATTATCCTTTGTTTATGCATATGCGACATTTTTAAATTCATGGAGTCGGACAAAGGATAGTGGACTTAGTATACCGGGGTATAGCTCGAATACATTAAAACTCGTCTTTGCGGTTTGCCGCGACATAGCTCGACTACCTCAAAACTGGTCGTTATGGTGATACAGCTCTAAAACTGTTGCAACACTCTTATTACTTTACCAGGCACACCATAATGAGATACACTGTGAACTCATCTTAGCTGCTTGTTAAATAAACTGTACTATACGTACGTTTACTTTTTGCAAAACTGACATCTATCTTCACATAAACCTACTTTAAAAAAAAAATAATACAATAAAAGGTACAAAAAGCACTTTTTGAATTACAATAAACGCTTCAGTTTTTTTTCTCGGTAATTCCAGTCTTTCTTTTTTTTTACTGATTTTTATGTGTTTTGTTTTTTCTGTTTTAGGTTTTGTTTTCTTTTTTCTTTTAGTTTTTTTTTTTACTTTATTAATGACTATATTTGTTCATTTGAATTAAAGTTGTTTCCTTACGACAGTCTTCCAGTCAGACCGACAAACTTTTAACGTTGCTTCACTGAAAGCGACAGTATTAAACGGGGATGTTAAATTGCTGTGAACATATCTAAAAGGTCCAATATTGGATATATTAACGTAAAAATAGTCCAGTATTGCTGAAATGTAATGGTCCAGTGTTGAAGAACCAAGTTTTGACATAAACAAAAATTTGAATGTTAAACAGCTCTTTTTTTATTCCTTCAATAAAACCAAGCTGCTTATTCAGCTCTGTCTCAAGTAGCATTTCTGAAGCTGGGTTTGGCGTATTACTGAACAATACGGCAATAAATGGAAGAAAGGTACCACAAAAACAATTGAAAAAAAGTTCAAAGGTCGACATTTTATTTTGACAGGTCATTTTTTTTTTATTATTTTTACCAAAGGGACATACTGAGATCTCTCAATGAAATAGAAAAACAAATGTCTTGGTCATATAACAAAACAATTGCATTCTTTGAATTCGGTGAAAAAAATGTTTTAGGGACCTAAGGACACCAATACTCATGGCGGCAGGTGGCCTTACTGAATACTGGTTTCTCAGGTTCCTAGAATCGTGTACTGACATCATTCACAGACATATGAGTTTAGGATTCCACTAGGGACTCTGCTGCGAGTAAGATAAATTGTAATTATTATTGTTATTGTTGTTGTTCTTTTAAGTGTTATTTTACTTAAGATATATTCTTCAGCAACTACTGTTGTTTGAGAGTAACTTATTAGGATTTGAAACACAATTATGTATTGACGGCAGTAAAAAAAATACTTAGCAAAAAGAAAACTTACGGAATGAAAGTTGTCAGCACATGCATTTGTGGCGAGAGGACCAGAAGATGAGTCAAAATCTTGCTTTGGTCTGGAATTAGCCGCAAGTTCTCGAGCCGTGCCAAGTACCGTCGTGATGTGGGACATGCTATCCCCAGAGTCCTTATCTTGAATTTCCATTCAAAATACTTTCTACGAAGACAATATTGTAGTCTTAACATGTACAAAAACAATATTAACCAAATGGGATCGTAGGGTCCCGTCAAAGAGGAAAGGGGTTAAATTATGAACTGGATGCTTTCAATGAACCATTTGGCCAACACTATATAAACACAGCGCATCACGCAGACGATATCTTATCGCAAACATATACATATCTCGACGTTTCTTTTATTTTTATTTCCAAATGCGACAGAGTCGTTTGTATGAAACACAAATAGTAGTCAATCGATAACTACTTACATTTCAACATAAGTTGACCTGTTTAAGAGCGTTCTACCGACAAGGATGTGAGGTGTGAAATAGAATGGTCTTTACATTGTTAAGAGAGAATTGGTGTGAAACAGTAGTTTGTTGTCTTGTTTCATGATTGTACACTTTGATTATTTATTGTTAAGTGCAGAAGGCCGTTTCAGTTTTTGAGAAATAACGGAATTGTATGTACTAATCAACCCATTTTGACTCTATTAAAACTGTACGCCTGACAATGATCTCGGCGTTTCTTTCTATGTTTTGGAGAGAAGACAAGTATCAGTGGATTCTTGATCACAAATCGACAAGACCGCTTGCGGCCGAGTCGATTCGTAAATCAAGAATTTTCAGATACAAGTCCGTTCTCTGACTGAACCTCAGATACATTTTCATATGCGTATCTTCCATACCAATGTTTTTATTATAACTAGTAAGGTGCAACGTGGAACTATTTCTAACTGCACCCATGCGTAACGGCTTACAACTTCTACACACGAGTGACTACATCAATGCGCGCGAAGTTGCCTGCACTGATCGACAACCACTGATTAGAGGAGTGGTCAGAGGAAACGCTTACTAAAGCAAATAATCTAGGAGCTTCGAATCAGCTTGCCATTGCCGAGAATACATTTTTTCTACTTCTCCTTTGTTTTTTTGTTTTTGAATGTTTGTTAGTTTGTCTTTTTTTTTCTTTCATAAAATTATAAGAGCATTGCAAAATGTCAAATTCTAATATTTGTGGTCACCGAAAGTAATACCATTTTAGAGAAACTTCAAATTAATAGTAGATTCGTAAGGCCAAACACTAGATTCGTAAGGAACAATTTCCTCTGAAAGCAAACGATTTCGTAAGCATCTGATGTCAAAACTCATGATTCGGAGTAAACTACTGAATGATATTGTCATTAATTTCCCAATGATAAAATAAAATGGAAAATAGTTCCTTTTTTTCTTACAGAAACAAAATGTTCTTGCAAAACAGATAATTGATTCTGATGCTTTTCCGTATAATGTATATTAGGACATGGCAGCTGACAATCTGAAACACACAAGCCAGCTGTCATGTTTCAGGTAATATCCTCGACAGAGTTTGTTGCATTTGAAGTACGGTAGTAATCTCCTCATTCCGAACAGTTTTCCCTTCAGCACGTATTTGCATATCTCCGTGCTAGTCTGACTTTGTACATTATCACAACATTTAAAAGGAAAAAAAAAAACAATGGTTGAACTTATTTAATAATCTTACAATTTTATTACCATACATGTTCAACTTGTAAAGAATTTACATTTTCAGTGTAATTTTTTAAAAAAAGTTACAACTGAAATGAAGATCAAAGTGTAATGTGATCAAGAGATAGCGAAACCGTACCCCATCACTAAAAATAAATAATATCCCTCATACGTCCACGGACCTACAAATGCCAATTTTTGAAAGTGCACCTAAATGTGAATTTTAAGTTCTTGCTAAGACGATTAACAATAGCAGAATGAAAAATAGAAATATGATTGGACCGTTCAGTTTGCTTATCTTACACATATCTCACTTTTAACACACTGATCAACTGTGTTACGGAGACACATTTGAGCACATTAATAGGCTCAGCCTTTTCATTTAACAAAGACATTGCTCGTAGTAAATTGGTCTATCGTAAACGTTTTTTTGTATTGTAAGATTTGAATTTACATAAGTTAACCTGGCATTTCGATATTTTGTTCTCTACCAACGGCATTTTTATATGCTGTCATAAAACAGAGGCACGTAGTTTTTCAGTTTTTATTTCATAATTTTCATTTTGTCCACACATATTTCTATGCTGAAAATTGAAAGTTCCTGGCACAATATGGGTGCCAGGAAAGGGCCTGCTGTACATACAATCTACCGTGAAAATGTGACGTGTAAAGTCGCATCACACTAATTCCTTGACATCAGTTCTCCAAAGCGTCTGATAAGTCAAAACGCCTGCAAGTTTTGAAACACATTCCATGAACTAGTACGGGACTTGTAAATATATTCATGTATAGTCCTGCCTCTGAAAAACAGAAAAGAATCCCTCACGGTCTGTAGCGAAAGGCAATTCTCTCTCTTTTGAAATACGCTTAACATGTGTAACGACCCTGTAATGAAACAGTTTGAAAAAAAAAATAAATAAACACCCGAATGTTGCATCGGCTAATGGGTGCACGTGGATTTTGTCTAAAAACGACCGTAACAACAGGGCCACTTTTCAAATGGTTGTATAAAAACAATTCTAAAAGCCTGATTGATTGGTGTTGGACCTACAAGATTTGTTAGTGTCGCCCCGGTCAGCACCATGGTCATTACTGACCCTTTTTTACTTTGCATTAAAGGGGCAGTCTTAGATCTGTATCATGATACTTTCTGACACAAAGCTCAGTCCATCATAATGCGTAGAGCGGAACTGACAGCAATCTACCAGCAGTGGACCTAACGTCAGCAACATTGCATACTTTTAGAGTGTGGTATACATACAAGTGGAACATTGCGGTTGCAATTCATCACTTCACTTTTGAAAAAAAAAAAAAAAAAAAAAAACCCTGACATCAGACCAACTAAATTCAACTTCAGCATGAGTACTTGTGGTAGGGACACTCTTGCACACTAAATAATGTACACATACACCACTTCCTTTAAAAACGGTGTTTCTATATATATTATAAAGGAAGTCAAAAAAGTCATCTCATCTCATCGCACATCTGATCTTCAAGGAAATTCTACAGAATAGGTGTTTACTAAAAAGATACATGTTATACCGGATTCACCGCCATTTAAAAATGGAAGCATCTAGTGTGTATCATCTAAACTTAATTTCGTAAACAAAGGAAGGTAAAATTATGAAGATCCAGCTCCTTTGCTGACAAATACTCTTATGGTTCTCATTTAAGCACAACTTCGCTCACAAATATATGATTCAGTTCCGTTATCTACGGTAGAAGAAATATTCCATATAACCACATGCATGAAAAATGAGTTTATATAAGAGCTGTTTCAACAAGAGCCTCTCCTTGCACACTTAAATAGTCCCTAATTCGTGAAGTACACTGCTGAAAATGTTCCATTGTGCGTCTGAACTCTTAACACTGTCATAAGGATCTTTATGAATGTTTTGTCATACACTACCAGAGTCTTTAGAGGGGCTGGACGTGAAAGCACTGAGATTGCGTGTCTGAAGCTCAGCCAAACTATGAGCAATAAGCACGTCAGTCCACTCTATCGGCTACTGTTTATGCTGTAGGTACCTTACACTGATAACGTCACCACCTCTTGCACGTGTAAAGACGCCTGTCGACCAGCATTGTAATGGTTATAAGACAAGTCGTTAAAAGAGAGTCTCGCTAACTCCAATGGTAACACCGCAGGATTTCTCAAGGAGCTTATAGCAGAACACTCTTACCATACGTCACTCGTGTACTGAGAGCATATATGGAACAGTGAAATAGATGAGTTATTAAGGCTAGCGCAAAATTTGTCAACATTATACACGGATGTTCATTGCACTTTGGCACTCTGTCCACCGTCAAGGCAACATACACGGCCGACTTTTTTTCTATTATTGCTTGCAACAATTTTGCGGCAACGAAAGGCAGTTATACAGACGACTGCTCTGTTGTATTTGTTTATAACTGACACATGGTCTTTGTGGATTATAGATGTCCCAAATTACCTGGTAAGAAGTGACTTAGGTGACACAAGTTTTCAATATAGGTGTCACTTGCACATCAGTTAGGTATCATTTGCACACACTGATGTGTTTTAAACTGCAAAACCCGGGAGCCTTATTAAATGTTTGCATGATTTATAGTAATCAAGATGTCAAAGAAAGGTATGAAATGGCTTTTTTTCCTGACTAAGTGAAATGTTTGTAATTTCTTCCTCTTAAACGAAGTCCTCATATACATATATTTCAATGTTCACACATGACCACAGCAGACAAGAGGCACACCTGCTTCTTTCTTTTGAGTGTGTCCGTGTGTGTGTATGTATGAGTGTTTCTGAGTTTTCCACATTGAGTTTGTCTTTCATTCATTCTGGCTTTTGTCTGTATCTTTTGTTAAATGGTTATTGGCACTGGAAATCTAGTGTTGGAAACAAATTTTACACACTTCTGCTGCTTACTTTCCATATTTTTCCACCCCTGTCAGAAATAAATGGGTATATAGAACGGTGACTGACCTGCAGTGGCTTACTGTGTTTGTGAGCGTTTGCGCCTTTGCTGATCTGCTTGCACATTGTGCGAGTCCCCGTCTCTTTTGCTGCCCATCAAGAAGTCCATGTACCCTGGGGCTTCTTTATCTTTCTTGGATTTCAATTCTAAGTCTTTAGTATACTGTGGTCGCCCGTACAAATATCCACCCTTTTGGGATTCTAGACCATCCACCCTCTTTAATAGGTCCTCGTAATTTACTCTGCCATAGAAAGGGCCACCTTTCTTGGCTGCCCCAAGTAGGAAGTCCATGTACTTGGGCCCCTTCCTCTTGGCAGCCCCTAGTAGGAAGTCCATATATTTAGGACCAGCACGTTTTGCTGCTCCCAGAAGAAAATCCATATACTCAGGGCCGCCCCTTTTGGCTGCTCCTAACAGAAAATCCATGTATTCGGGTCCAGATCTTTTGGCTGCACCAAGCAAGAAGTCCATATAATCTGGTCCACCTCTCTTAGCGGCTCCAAGAACGAAGTCCATATAATTTGGTCCTGCCCTTTTGGCAGCACCCAAGAGAAAGTCCATATAATTTGGTCCTGCCCTTTTTGCAGCGCCTAAGAGAAAGTCCATATAATCTTTACCACCCCGTTTTGCAGCACCTAAGAGAAAGTCCATATAATCTTTGCCGCCCCTTTTTGCAGCGCCCAAGAGGAAGTCCATATAGTCTTTGCCGCCCCTTTTTGCCGCGCCTAAAAGAAAGTCCATGTACGGCTGCCCTTTTGACCGCTTATCACCCAAAAGAAAGTCCATATAATCTTTGCCCCTTTTACGACCCATTATAAAGTCCATGTAGTTCTGTTTCCCGCTCCGTTTGAAGTTTCCTAGTATAAAGTCCATATAACTTGGCCTTCCAGGTTGCCTCTTGCCATAGAGAAAGTCGTCATATGAGGGCCTGTGTTGTCGCTTACCGCCTGTTACAAAGTCCATGTAGTTAGGCACATCTGATTTTTTGTCGGCTGTACGTGGTTCCTGTCCGGCCACAGCGGACCGACACAGACACAGAGCAGCCAGTGCCACGAGCAACATACTGAGCACACCTGAGTTACCTGTAGGACAGCCTTGCCAACCAACTGTACATCTTCCACTCCCTCACTCTAATATACCCACAGCCTCATTTACATATTAATCAGACGACGTATCATATAGGTTCACTAGCGTGGAGATTGGGCACGAGGGCTGCGCGAGAGCTTTCCGCGTTATAGATCGAGTTAAAGCTCGTGTCGTGGCTTGAAAGTGAAGACAATTTGATAAATATATCGGGACGACACATTCATAGTCTTTCAAAAGGATTACATTTACGATTGGGATTGAGCCAGACTCGCATGGATCTATAACAGGCTTACATATAGTGCAGTATGAGGCGACATTTGTTGCTTTGCTCCTGCCAAAAATTAATTCTAGCCGCTGGTGCTTTGATCAGTATATCAATCTCCTCTACACGGGATTGACGATGGTTTGATCAGAGGTTTTTCTCTAAGTGAACAGTGTCAAATGGTATTATACAGACATAACCTGCTCAACTCTACGATCTGCTCAAGCTGAACCGCTATAGTTGCAGCATAATACCATTTTGAGTGCATGGTTTCTTTCAGAGTACATTGCAATAGACATTCATTGAACAGACCAGGTGAACGCTGCGGCAGTTGATTGAAATCCGCGTTCGATGACAAGACTATTGTGCCCTCTATGGATCACTGATAAAGAAATAGCTTCCACGAGGGCTGGGTTGGCGTTTACTTCCACATTTTAACCCTTTGCTGCTCGAATCGCCTAAAAAGTACCCTGATGATGTGTCGTCTAATTTAACGTTTTTATTTAAATTTCTTGTTATCATAAAACATTTTTGTTGAGATCTGTATCTAAGACAATTAATGACGTCATACCGTGGGTCAACCATGATAGCTTTTCTTCTCCCGCCACGGAAAGCTATTGACTCAGTCATGCTCTAAATAGTGATGGGTAAATGTATTACATTTTACACATAGAGGAGCAGCGCTATGCGAGCTTTGCTTATTAGTTGCCGTTTGGTTGACTTGCATATGTATATATAGTTGATAATGCATTATATAGCCTACATAAGCGAAATGTTCACAATGTATAAGTATCAACAGTCGAAGAATATATAAAAAAGGAATCAATCCGGAAAAGAATCATATTCATTGACAGTTTTTTTAATGTAGCATGGAAAAGTACTCAACCCCATGCAGTATTTACGGGGACTCATAATGTATGCTACTTAATTGTTATGTCTCTAAATTGCAACCAGACAGCATGATTCGAAAAATTGGGGAAATATATAAGAACAACAATTGCATTTTCCCCGAATGTTTTCCGATCTATATCCTGTGAGCAAGCTGAGTGTCAATTTTATTTTTTTTACACACTTTTTCTATTTATTACTTCTACAAAACTGAGAGACAGCCCACCAAACAGCTATACTGTATTTTGCATTTCCATAATGAAAGCAGTGGCAACTCTTTGCTCATTTGGAATTATGGTTTTAGTAGCACATTGCAGATTAATTCAACAGTTTCTTCGGCGTATCTTGGGTGCAATACGCTTTGAGTGCACCGAAGAAATACGTTAACCAGGAAGAACTCTTGAATTGTAAAACCAGAAAAGGCGTGTTGTTTCTGGAACATAAGAAGCGTTTATGGGCAATCTTTAATCTGAACTCCGTATCACAATTCGCATAAGCAACACTTTTCTCGTGATAAACGGGTCTGGATGGTGTAAACGTTGAATATGTAACTGAGCTGAATAAAAGCTATGTACATGTACAACTATATGCCACATTGTAGAACCAACCGATAGTGATGTCACCAATAGTTCATACATTAAAGAAAAAAAAAAAAAAGGATGTTAATGACAACATGGCCAAGGTCCATTCAATCTGTTCTTTATGTCGGCTGTAATATTATCTCAACAAAAATACATTTTAATATATCTACTGACACTGTTGCAGGGGATGAAATATCCAATTATGTTTGCCAACCTACGCTCACCAATGGGAGATCATATAGTCTAGGTAATTGTGTACCGGTTTTATACAATTACGCATAGAGATCCTAAATTTCAACAAATCAAGGTAAAACTACACCGTGCCACCTAATCGTTTGAAAGCATGTTCACCGATCGTGGGATCATGCATATGTATGTATGTATGTATGTATGTATGTTTGTATGTATGTATGTATGTATGTATGTATGCATGTACGTGTGTATAGGTGCATGTATATATATATATATATTCATATATATATTTATATATATATATGTATTATATAATATAGATGTGTGTGTGCGTATGTGTGTGTGTGTGTGTGTGTGTGTGTGTGTGTGTGTCTGTGTGTGTGTGTTTGTGACTGACATAAGCGTGTGGATACCGAGAAGGGACTAAACTGGCATTAGTGTTTGCCATCAACCTGTAAAGTTGAAAACATCAAGTAAACAGAATAACCAGCAGCCTTTTGCAGATGTGTAGAATAATCTTTGTTCTAGTATTTCTGCCTCCCTAGAATGTTGCAAAATACATTTTAAAGGTGGTTCATAGATTTTGGTATTATGTTGTTGAAACATAACGATGATGTCAGGTTAGGTAAAAATAACTACATATGCACTAAAAAATTTACATTTAAAATATATTTCGACATATTTGCAGATTGTGGAAAAAAAAATCTCGACATCTTTTTAATGGAGTTCGGAAAAAAGACTTACTAAATGCCATTTATTTTTAACATGCACTTATGCACTGATTTTGCTCGAAATATGATTGGAAAGTGAACACAAACACAAACGACGCACGCCCGTGAGTTAAGCGGTCTTCACTAGTATCTGAATAAAAAGGTTGTGGAACAGAGCTGTTTATGTGATATTATTGTAATTCAACGGTCCATTTTCTCTTATTTTGTATGTATGTATGTATGTATGTATGTATGTATGTATGTATGTATGTATGTATGTGTGTGTGTGTATGTATGTCTGCATGTATGTTAGATATCACATTTTGTAATACTAATTATTGATATCCATGATATTTTATTTACTTGTTACTATCGAACAACTACTGGGTAACCCGCATAGACTCTATTTTGCTACGCTGAGCATAACATTGGCGTAACACAAGGAAACGTTTGGTTTTGTTGGCTTCAAAAGGAATTGCCACTGGTTCAGATAGACACATTTCTAAAAAAAGTATTGATTTTCGCCGTTTTGCACGTTTACAAATTCCATGTGACATAGAACCTTTTGTAGTTTGCTCATTTTACTTCACAACTGGATTAGTGTTCTTAAAGTGATACCGGTCGCGTTGCCGCGCATAATGTAATAATCTGTTTAAAATCTACTTAAATTAACCTATTGCTTTTGTGTCTTTCATATTCAGTGCGTGTGCTGAAAGTTAGGTATGGCCGTAACAGCAATGTGTACCATGAAACCGTAGGAATACAGACTGCCACGGTCAGCCTATAGCAAGCTGCCTCTTTCCATCGTAAACCTATACCAACAATGCCGTCAACGGCAAAGGCATACATTGGCCGTTGCGGACACAATTGTTCTCCTTCTCTACTGTGTCCACAAAAACCTCAGAAAAAAAGGAAACAAGGTTAATCATTGGCCATTCTATGCGGTTGATCTTACACTGAATCTATGGGTCTCATGCCGCATCAATGACCACGAACAAGTCTCGCTTTTTAATCTTGATATATTCATCTTACTTGTTGATCATTACTTTGAGTGATATTTCTGCATACTCGCAGTTACTGTAAAAGGTAGGTGGCTTGCTTGGTATGGTGGTGATATGCCAAAGGAGGCCATATAAAAATATGTTCATGGCTTCTTTGCTACAGTGGTGTTACGAACCACAAAGAACATATAGTGCGCATAACTTCCACGGTATCGTATCCTTGTGCCTAGGCAGGTCACCCACAGCACCTGGCCTTTTTATTATGGTAATTGTATTACGAAGAAAGCCATATAGCATACATGGCTTCCTTGGCATGGTGGCCGCCTGACCAAAGAGGCCATATGGTGTCCCTAGCTTCGTCGGCATAGTGACATTATGGTTAAAGAGCTCATCTGGGGTCCATAGCTTCCTTGGCATGGTAGCCGTATGCCAAAAAGGCCATCTGACGTCCATAACTCCCCTAGCGTAGTGACCTTATGGCCAAACTGGCCACCTGATGCCAATAGCTCTCTTAGTGTAGTGACCTTATGGCCAAAGAGGCCATCTGGTGTCCATAGCTCCCTTAGTATAGTGACTTTATAGCGAAACAAGCAACCTGGTGTCGATAGCTCACTTAGCATAGCGACCTCATGGCCAAACAGGCAACCTGGTGTCCATTGCTTCCTTGGTATGGTGTGTCGGACCAAGGAAATCAAAACAGGACAATACCTTACATAGCGCCAATGACGCACAAACACGGGGCGCAAAAACATTGAGGGAAGTTCTTTTCAGAACAAAATTTCCACACCAAAGTTCCAAGATCCCATTTCAAGTTCAGCGACCCCCCAATTTTTCAATCTTTTTCCACAGAATTTAACAATTGTAAATTAGGGTTTCATTTGCTGAAGATTTTTTGTGGAAAGATCACCTGAAATTTGATTTTTAAAATGCTATTACAAAAACTTCAAAATGTTGTTGCAAGAATGATAACAGCTAGTTTCAATGATGTTAATTTAAAAGGACTTGAGTTAAGTGAACAATTGCGTTGGTAAACATTCAGAGAACAGCAACATTATAATTATTATTATTATTATTATTATTATTATTATTATTATTATTATTATTATTATTATTATTATTATTATTATTATTATTTAAGAGCTTACGTAAGCATCCTGATGTGGGCACTTCTAACATAATCTAAAGGGTGTCATACATCAGGATGACGCTTCTCCCCGCCGCTACGACAATCCGTTTAGCTCTGAGAATCCGCATAATTTAGGTTGGATTCACAGATAAAATTCAAGCCGACCTTGCTATCTTATAGATGAAGATACCAAGCGGGTCTCCGAAAAAGTTACCAGTACTGCTTTCATGGGTAAATATTTGCCAGTACTTACTATTATTGTTTGTCTCTTTCTGTCCCCCCCCCCCCCCGAAACCTATATGTACAACTGGGCCCTAATGTCGCACAGAATTGTCACCTACGTACTAAAGCGTAAATTACCGTGTGTAGCACAACATTAATGCCGAATACGCTGGCCCTAATGGCCAGTAAGAAACCATTAACTTTTTAGAAGACCACAAGGAAGCAAAATGCACTTGTAATTGCCAATAAGCTTATGGCAATGAATTAGGTCTAGGCCTAGGTTATTCGACCTAGACACGGTACTTTAACCTAGAGCTACATGTGTAAATGAAGGAAAGGCTATTTTCCGCTTGCTTCCCTTACTGCATTCCCAATGAGATCATACAATAGATATTAATGAAGATCGTATTTTTCGGCGTAGACTAAAGTTGTAGGCCTCTTAAGTCTAAACCTAGGCTCACTTAAAGATCCTTTGAATATCTTTTTTAGCCGTTGACCATTTGCATGCTATGCTGTTGGTTTTTTCTGACTTTTTATTGAAAATAGGCCTACGTCAAGAACGGACAGTATTTGATGAAATGGATGAAACAGATGACCTTTGAAATTTGTTTAAAAATTCTTTTCCACAGTACACAGATGTTGTACAAGTCTGGTAATTTGCTTTTGAGCAAAGGGTCTTTGCGAGCTGTAAAATACGGCAAACTAATACTCTGTCCAGTGTTGTAATTCAGAACGTCTGATTGACAACAGTTGGAATAGCAGAATGCAAAAATAATTTGGGCATATATAGTTCGTTAACGATGAACAGTTGACAATAGGCCTATTGCTTTCATCGCCAAACTTTACAAACCATATACGTCTTTGTTATATACCTGCCTTGAATTATTGAAATTATCGAGCTCTGCATACCGGTTAATTGATCGGGAAAGCATAAAGGAGGCATACGAACATGTCAATCTAACTTAACTTAAGGCGATGGGACTGACAAAAAGCTAACGACAGTCCTTGAGTCAAAACGGCGTCTGGTCAATCTTCTTCTTCTTCTTCTTCTTCTTCTTCTTCTTCTTCTTCTTCTTCTTCTTCTTCTTCTTCTTCTTCTTCTTCTTCTTCTTCTTCTTCTTCTTCTTCTTCTTCTTCTTCTTCTTCTTCTTCTTCTTCTTCTTCTTCTTCTTCTTCTTCTTCTTCTTCTTCTTCTTCTTCTTCTTCTTCTTCTTCTTCTTCTTCTTCTTCTTCTTCTTCTTCTTCTTCTTCTTCTTCTTCTTCTTCTTCTTCTTCATCGTTGACTGTCCTTTTTAACAC
>OZ026624.1:95028704-95098704 GCA_964020975.1 Hermodice carunculata | reverse complement strand
GTAATTTCCAACATTCCTTTCAAAACACCACCCACATGTAGCAGGTGTGCGGAGGTGTTCCATTGTCAGTTCACCGTGCATGAACTGACTGATCGCACTGTTCCAGAATTTTCTGACAAAGTGAGAAAACCAAGCTGCGTGTAACAATTGAAAATCACCAAATGTTGTCCAGATAAATGGTACCAAGTTCCGTTGAAGGCGTTATCTGGGATTATATTCCATCATTGGAGGTAGGATTTTTTTCAGACGTAATAGTCACCACCAGTCAGAAATGTAAACAAACAAACTGATATACTGTAGCCCTGTGACCACACCATCTAGCGCCAATATACCCCAACGATCAGCCCCTCTGTTACAAATATATTTCAAGAAATACGCCGTCTATCACCAAATCTATCCCCCAAATACCCCGCCTGCTGCCTACCTACAATATGAAATACCTTTTTCAACCTATATATTCCCAGAATCAGCCTTTTACCGCCAGTGGAATCTAAGGACCAGTCCTTGTGTCAGCCATTCCTGCGGCCAGCCCCTCAATCACCGGTATATGCCAAGGAGCAGACCTTATAGTATCAATATATTTCAAGAACAACTCTTCTACCACCCAGACTGTCCAAAGAATACCTATTCTACCACCTGCATATTGCAAGGAATACTCCTTTTACCACCGACATATTTCAAGAATACCCCGCCTGTCACATGCAAATGACAAGAAATAATAATGATAATAATAATAATAATAATAATAATAATAATAATAATAATAATAATAATAATAATAACAACAACAATAATAATAATAATAATAATAATAATAATAATAATGATAATGATGATGATGATGATGATGATGATGATAATAATAATAATAGTGTGATGATTTGTAATCATTATCATCATCGTCAGCTGGTATACGATTATCAAGCACGTAAGCAGGGAAGAGAGGCAGTCACAAATTAATTGTCCATCCACCTTTCTGTATAGATACTTGATATCCTTTTTAATCATTATTATCATTGCAGAACCTGAATTACTTCAAGAGCCTTACATGATGACTATATTAAAATTATGTGTGTAAACATTACAGGACCACGTAATATAATTTTCAGCCGTGTATACTT
Organism: Hermodice carunculata; assembly: GCA_964020975.1. Classification (NCBI taxonomy): domain Eukaryota; kingdom Metazoa; phylum Annelida; class Polychaeta; order Eunicida; family Amphinomidae; genus Hermodice; species Hermodice carunculata. The sequence goes on along the minus strand of OZ026624.1, from coordinate 95,097,583 downwards.
ACGAGTGTACGGTCTTCACGATGAAATTTCATGCTCACCGGCGCGAGAATTGATGTTGATTCGTTACAGTTCGTCCGTGCACACATGGCGTTGGATTAGTTGGTTGAATGCTCTCCTTGCTGCATGTCATGTCAACGGTGTGACGGTGTGGAAATGGCAAGTGAAAACTTAACTCCCTACAAGCCTATGCAAATTAAAGGAGAAAAATAATATATATATATATATATATATATATATATATATATATATATATATATATATATATATATATATATATATACACACGCAGGTGACGCACCTTCCTAAGCCCCCCCCCCCCCCCGCTAACGTCCGCTTATCTGCAATACAACTGACACTGTTTCATGACTATGTTTCCAAACCAAGCTGACGAGGGATTTTTGACGTAGGACCATAATGTGCTGTAGCATATCCAACAATGTTTGATCGAATTTAAACTATTTCTAAAGATTAAAAACATCCGAAGAAACATTTCGTGAATTGTGTGATTTCCACGTGTTATAGGCACATGATACGGACAGCCATCAGGAAAACAAATACAGACCGTTAGTAACTTTCCAGTAGGAGTCATCACGATGGTAACACACAATTCGCTGAAATGAAAACTGGTGTCGTAACTTGCCCCCCCCCCCAAAAAAAAGAAGAAAAAAAATCATATTAACTAAGGAGCCAGCATAAAATGATTGATGGGAAAGTAAGTTCCATATCTCATATGTAAACCTAACGAAATGTCTTGTCATGTAGTTTCAATTATTTTTTCTTTTTAGAATCTTCAGTCTTCTTAACAAATGCACAAATCTAAATGTCAAATGAATGGTAGGATATAACTTTGGGGTAAGAGTTTTTGTGGTTTAGGAGGCGTTAGTAAGTATAGGACAAAGACAAAGAAAATGGAGAGACACCATGGCGTCACACTTGTATGTATAAGAATCATCAGATGTCTGTTCGATTTGAGTGTGAAAATGTACAAATAAAATAATTTTGTTATTATTACCGCTGTTGCATGTACCAATCGGTCCCAATTTGAACTGAATATCCCAAACCGCGTTATAGCTTGTTGGCGTACATGGGGGGGGGGGGGGTAATTGGGTTCCCAGCCCGATATTTGAGAGAATAAATTTGCTCTGGTATTCGATACGGAAAGTACCAAAATGTAGATATAATGGCTGGTACAGGAAGGATTATCAGTTTGAATTTGAAGGTGAAATCATCAGGCGAGTTTTGAAGTTAAAAATGGTAGCAGGAAAAATATATATTTTTCATTAGTGCCTAAACTTGGGCAGGCAGACACGTAGCACACATTGGAATTTTTCCAAAACGATTTATGTAAAATATGGCCATGGTTGGTAATAGTTGAAGACTATTTTTGTCGGAGTAATTGTTCATTTCCCTCTGTTGGCTGTGTTATGAGCATGCTGTTGAATACAGATGGATCACTTAGTCCATTGTCACTACTGTCCCATTGTTTACATGACTTGTGCAGTTCATCTCGGGCTAGTTTTACTTGTGGGGACGATCTTAATAAACAGACTTGATCTATGTCAATATGTGGTAACTGCATGTCGTTGTGCTCAAGTGTTGCATAAAAAAAGCTCATGAAAACGCGTATGAACGAAAATAAAGCGTAGAGTCATCTAGTTCATTCCAGGAAAGGAATATATATATATATAATAATCTGCATAACACAGCTAAGTGTAACTTTCGTCGTTGTAACTTTATAATATAATACAATGAAAACACAGTTTTGATAAGAAAGCTGGAAAATACGCTTCCAACCAGAGGGCATGCATTTGAACTTTAACCTACACAGGTCAGTCTCTCCAGGCAAAATGTTTAGGTTCTTGTGTAGTCAAATTCGAATTACATGATTTAGATTACATAATATCTACCCTTGCCAGAACAAACACCATTATCTTGAAATGTCAACTTAATGGAAGAGTATTATAAAGAAAAGGAAGACACTGACTTCGTTCATGTGACTTGTACATTTTTTAATCATATAGAGGAAAACAATAAGAAAAATGAAGGTCCCGCAAGTCTATGTCTCGTTGCTCGCAAGGAAGGAGAAAAAAAGGGGGAGGGGGAGCGATCTCTCTGCAGATGGGTTTCACCAGATCTGTTCTAGTAAACAGGCCAGCAAAAGGGATGTAATTTATAAATGTGCCTTCATTGGTTTGGGCCCTGAATGTCTGTCACTTGTTACTGGGAAACACCATAGAAGCTTGTCAAATGGTCATGATACGCATAATTACATGGAACTAATTGCAGCACGTGTAGCAGATGATCTAAAAAGGGTATAAACTGTGTTAAGTTAAAATCAAACCATGCTGCGAAGTAGCATTAGAAAATGATACATCAGTGCTTTAATTGAAGCTGATGTTCAGTTCATGGTGTAACGTAGCATCAGCACACTGTATAGTAGTCTTTGTAGTTCCTTTTCATGTTCGAGGGAAAAAATCCCACTGTATCGATTTTTCTTTGTTTAAGGATGGGGGTGTTATATGAGTGTGGTTTTGGATGCAGACTGGTCACTCAGTCTATAATGTCATTGTTATGTACTGAGTCATTGTTTACTTGTTCAGTGCATTGCGTGGTTGTGTTATTGTGAGAGTGACCTGAACAGACCGGTTTGGCTCATGTCAATATCCGGTGCCTCGGAGGTGTTTTGGTCCAGCATTGATTTAGAAAAAATATAAAGACTTTAATAATGGTTCAATGGAAGCAGTTATGTGTGAGTGCCATATCAGCACAGTTATTCGGTATATATGTCCTGAGTCGGCATTTATCCTCTGTTGAGACCAATGGAGATAGTTATGTGTGAGTGCCATATCAACACGACAATGCAGCATATGAACGGAGTCGGCATTTATTTCCAGAATGAGGGACTGAAATCCACCAGCATCAAGGAAATGCCGAAAATATATTTTATGTTCGGAACGAGCTAGATTTGAACTTGCAACCTTTGGCACCAGTTGACCGGTTGAAATGAGGAACACACATATCCACTCGACTTAATGCCCATTCTTAAAAAAAAATAAATAAAAAAATGGTTCAATGGATGTAGTTATGTGTGAGTGCCACATCAGCACAGTTATGCGGTATATATGTACTGAGTCGGCATTTATCCTCTGTTGAGTTCATCAATGGATGCAAGGAGTATCTGGAACATTCTGTATCCCAACATCATAACAACAAGCATTTTTGAATCTGCATTGTTGTTTCGTGACTCCATGTCAATGCATGTTCCCTTTATACAGCTTTCAGGTTATTCGAGGGTCAACAGTTTAACTCTTTCAGTGCCAACTCCGACCGAGGAGAGTTGCTGACACTGAACGTCTCAAGTTTTTACGATTGATAAACTTTACTTTTTCAAACGGTATGGGGCTATATATAACTTCATTCTGTTGCCAAAGGTATTGTGCGGCGCTGAATATTATTGCAGTGATGCCCTTTACATTGTATGGAAAAAACATTTAGGTTTGTATCTTGGTGAACATGGAATGAGAAATGAATAGTTCCAGGAGAAATTGACAGTGTGCATAACACGTGGGCATCTTTTTTTATTCGTCATAGAATAAGAAATAGTCAACACCTTCCTGGCCAGCACTGGTTACTTGGGCACGAGCAATTAGGTCAAACGTTTTGACAAGGGATCTATTAGCCTATTTGCGTTTCTCTGCCTCCCTCGTGGGGTGAATCAAGGCGTTAATGCAAAAAACCCAAAATGTATGAAAAATTAAAAACAAAACAAAACAAAACCCAAAAAACCCCACCAAACATAAAAAATGCCAAGAAAAAAACAAACAAACAAAAAAACAAACAAACAAACAAACAAGCAAACAAAAACAACTAAGAAAAAAAAAAAAAAAAAAAGAACAAGCAACCCAAACCATCGATCGCTATTGACCGTTTTGCCTACGCAATGTTAACATAAATGACACGATAGCGTTAATTTATACAACTTAATATGTTATGAAACGCATCTCCTGTTTCACATCTTATGATGTCGAACACGTCTGCTCTTTTTACATCACACAATAGCAGTGCTAGTGCACATTTGCAATTCCATACATCTTTATTCCCTGTTCATGACATAAAGTCGTGTCGGAAACCAAAATAAAAATCTGTTACACTAAATGACACTGAAAACCAGAACAAATCAATGGTTTGGTCTTAATCGGGCAAGTGCGTTAACTTTTGAAATTTATTTCCACCTGTAGAGTCTGGTACCTAATCATGCAGGGCCCCTGTGCATTATAACCGAGTGTTTATCCTCAGGGGGTTTGACTCAATTTGGGCAAGCTGAGTTTAGTATTGGTTATTTTGCCTCGAATACGATTTACCAGTATCACAAATGTCATGTGCTGCTTCTCGTGTGGTTCTCATCTCACACGTCACACATTTCATGTGCAGTGAACCCGTGATTGGTACCAGGCAAGCAAGTTATGCAAGACTTACTCAATTCATCGGTAACACGCGCGTCATGCACGGCTGATCTATGGTACCGATAGTTCACACAACATGCATGGCTAATTTTTATGGCACACATCGTTTATAGGGAAGCCATTTTGGCGTCACAACACATGTACGGCTAAGCGATTTTTTTTCTAATTTTCATTTTTACACTGTCAAACACATATAAACATACCCCCGGAAGATGGTTTTGAATAATTTTGCAACCGCACCATCTAATCAATACCAAGCCTTATCCGTTACTCATAAAACTGCAAATTGGTATTATATTTTATTTTGTTGAACAGATGAAGTATAGCATTTACTCTTTTCAAACAGACAATCATCATGTATCCCAAAAGATAAAACGGAATCACCATATGTATTTGATAATCATATCTTGTGGGTTGTATTGCACCAAGCAGATTGTTAATAATAATAATAATAATAATAATAATAATAATAATAATAATGATAATGATAATGATAATGATAATGATAATGATAATGATAATAATAATAATAATAATAATAATAATAATAATAATAATAATAATAATAATAATAATAATAAACAGTCGGCTATGCACACGAAGATGGAGCGCATGAATGATTTTTGTTCCCGAAATCTTGACTGTCCATATGTGAGTAGGTGCATAATGAAGATAGCAGTTCAATGAATCATGGGCAGTATGCCTGCAGAATTTTGGTAACGTAGTGCCAGGTAAAGGGCCTATGTTCAGCGGGGGTGACTCTTAACTGCTTAGCAGGTTTGACATTTATGTTTCATTGGTTGTATTATCATTTTTTTCCATTGCTCAATGGGTAGCACTCTTTGTACTCCGCTATGTCCACGGGCATTTGCTGCACTCGGGTAATTATATTCAGTGTGTCTTGCGATCCATTCCCAAAGTTGGAACCTACCGAAAAAATGCAACTGATTTATCAGTTGACAGACAGAGGTAAGTTTTACATCAAACTCAGCTGATAAAAGTTATGAAATTAAAGTCAATGAAGAGTTTTAAAGCACATCATTTTTTCAAAGTTAATAAAGAACTCGTAAACTCAATAATCAAAATGGGCTGTCAAAAGACTTTGAGTTAATTGTCTAGGTGAAGACGCTGGGTGTGTTTTGTTTGAACATTCTTTTACCGTGTTAGATGTACAACAAAAGAAACCACCTTTGAGGTAACAACCACTGCCACAACGCCCCATCCTATGTATTTACCCTATATGAACAACACATTAGCAAATACCTTGTACAAATTACTTTATTTCCTTTTTACATCTGGTTTTTTGAGTTTTGATTATCGCGAAACAGCTAAACCATAATTCAGAAAGACAAAAAGTCAAACAAACCACATTTAAATGTACATTCTACCAAAGGACTGAATGCTTATATCATAGCGATGTCAAGATAAACAACATAAGTGGCTAATAAATATATCTGTATTAAGACTACATTTCACGCTACCTGAATAGCTCTCTTTATGCAAGCTGTGTTCAGTTTGATTCATTACATACACCTACGCCATTGATTCTTATATGACCATCTGGCGGAGCATATAAGTTGTATACCCCTTTCATCAAGTATCTGGCAACATAAACGATCTTAAAGGGTGTGATGGTCATTATAAATTTGATATCTGCCAGAGTTAGTTGTCTGTCTGGTTGGCCATACATGTAAGCATTGACCTTAACTTCTGCGTCAAAATGAAACTTCCGGGTATTTCATATCAAGATGTCTGCCAGCCATTGAACCAATCCTTATCTAAAATAAATCATAGTATTGCCCGTGTGTCATTGGAACAAGACAGGAAGGATGCTGAATGTGACCATAGTGCCTAGTGCTAAATAAATGATGTTTTTTTTTTTAAAATTAACATTTGTGAAGCTGCTGTCATGTTTTATAATGTAGCACATTTCGTGATGGAAGTTGCAAAATGTGTACGGATGAGAAGATAGTATTTTATGGTTCCACGGTAATTTTTAAAATCATCTAAAAAAGGATGATTAGAAATGAACTTAATTGATAATACGTTAGATACAGACCCAGCTTTAGACTTTAGGTTTAAAATTGATGCCGTAATTTTGACGTCATTTTTTCTGTATCACTTACTTAAGACATCTGCAAAGTAGTTTGTTCACAATTTGGGTTCACATAATAGATTTGTAGCCCACTGGCCTTAGTAACGACCATGGAAAAACAGTTTAACCCACAAGCTTACTACAACACAGTCACAAGGGCATCAAGTAGACAGGTAACCCTGAAAGGATCGCATGAATGGATAAAGTCAATAGCTTTCGTGAGCACTCAGAGCCTAGTGTGTGCGAGGAAAGCTGTTGATTGCTGGCATGTTACCCTGACAGGCCTTCCATCATATCTTCAGTAAAATACTTTGCAAACGGGCAATTTGTAACAAGATCGATATAGCAGACGACCTCTGAATTTACCGACCCCCACAGATCGGTCTGACTAGAAAAGCCATCCATAGGCCGATACGTATCTCTTTGTAACAGGATTTTATTAAATTAAATGGTATGTGTAGTCTTTTGGTATATAAACCATCTGCATGTATGCTGTTATGCACAACAGCTACCAAAAGCCACACCAGCTAAGCGTGTATATCATCAATGTGTACTGTAGAGCACTAGAATCGAAAGGATGGTGGAATGTGGAGCTATAACCAAACTGGCTGCATTAGTTTCTCGTCCAGCACTATAACAGCCGTGCGATTTCTAAGAAGTAAAACATAGGGTCACTGCTCGACGTCTTCGTGCTGGACTGGCGGTATTTAGCAAAGCAAGCACATAGAGCTACCTTTTCAGCTGCATTCATTTTTTCCCGAATCGATATTCATGCTGTATTTTGGTCAAAGACAAGTACTTTGTTGTACAACCAGCACGCAACCGTTTATAAGAATTATTAATTTGCAACGACCACAATTTGATCAATTTAATTTTGCAGGTTAAGCGGAAGGGTGGTATAGAATCGCGTGCTTTTATCCTTGAATACAACTGTAACACACAAACTTGTTTTACCCTGAGCTGAGCTAATTTACCTTATTTGCTGTAAACAAATATTGCTGTCCGTCGCCCTGGTCGGTCTGTCGTCACCGTGTTATTGCTCCGTGGTGCGCTGTTAGGCCTCTCCCAATAAAAGCTTCATTAATCATGTAAAGACATTAAAGCAATGAATAAATACCTAGTAGTGATGCAACGCATCAAGATTTTTTTCAAAAAATCCTGCTTAGAAAGAACACCAGGAAGTCCTTGAGCTTGGGCGGTGCAAACACACACACACACACACACACACACACACACACACACACACACACACACACACATATATATATATATATATATATATATATATATATATATATATATATATATATATATATATATATATATGTATATATATATATATATCGGATTTCCCCATCCAGCTTCGTTGTTTTGAACTCACAAACCTTGAACAAGCACCTCTGACACGTCTCATAAAGTCCGAGAATCTTTCACGCATGCCCGTAATTTGGGAGGGAACCATGGGTGCCTTTGATTGCTTTGGCCATTGTGACTGTGGTCATTTATTCAGATGGCCTATTTTAGGTCGCGCATGCGTAATCAATAACAGCGCTGGAACGGATATTGTCAACTGTAGTCTGGGAGCAACATGGCGGCGCCCTGTGGTGTTACACAAATATGAGTCAAACAAGAAAGAAAATGGAAGAAATAACTGTTATAGTATTAACAGTTTACAATACACGCCAGGAGTGCTACAGGTATCTTTAAGCTGTTCGTCCACATCGTTCGGCGAAAATAACCTCAAGCTGTAATTGACAATTTTATTAATATATATTAAAATACATAATTAATCTGATACTACGAAAGCATATGCTGGGTGCTATGATTGTACAAGGAGTTACACTGGTGTAAGTCTTGTCTGTGACGTATTAGTGTCATGTATTTGTTTTTATACAACTTTTCACTGGTGTCAGACTTGACTGTGACTAATTGGTGTCATGTACCAGGTATCATATAACTTTTTGAGGCATTCTCTCTCTTGAAGTAATTCTCGTCCTTAATCCCCCTTTTGTTACTTTCGCGCCGGGAAGCTCTGTCTTCTCATTCCTGCCATTTTTTCCACCGTGTTCGGACGTCTTTTTGGGTGATGGATCATGCAAGTTCATTCATACCTTTTGGTCCCTCCCTCCCTCCCTTTTTGTTCTTTTTTTTTTTTTTTTTGTATATTCCCCTTTTTTCAGGCGGGAGAGTGCTTGACAGTTTTTTTTCCTTTTGCAGTTTTATGTTTTTGGTTTCTTTTGTTCTTTTCTTTCCTTTGGTTTTTGTTTGTCAAGACACTCCTGTTACGGCAAAATAAAATTTATTGTATTTATGTTTGTGTTTGTTTGTTTGTTCAATATGTATCATGTTTCATGATTAATTTTCGTGATTATATAGCTGTTTTTATTCATGCACACTTACACCTTTTCCCCGGCGGTCGCCATTTTGATCACGCGTTGACTATCCTTGACCATACTTCAGGCAGTGGTCTGCGTGGTATAGTCAACGTGACGTCATTTTGACCACACCACAGCAAACTACGACACATTCGATTCCAAAATCGTTGACTATAGTTAACCAAAGTCACTATTGTCAAGCACTCGAAGGAGCTCCATATAACAGCGCTGGAACGGATATTGTAGGTTTGAACATTTGCTGTATGCCAGCTCTTTGGGCACTTCTTATATAAATCGTGGGAAACTGCAGCTGATTTGCCAAAAAGTGGTGTGTAGAATATGAACTACTGCTCCTCTGTAAGAGGAGTTCAAGTAGATGTTCAGATAGGGTGAACTGGACTATTTACAAAAAACTGCAGTTTGCTTGCCCATGACGTCATGAACACAAACAGGGTCCTGAATCCCACGCACACGCCATCCCATGGATCAATTTATTATCCTCAAGCAACTGTTCATTATGATGCATAACAGCAGGATCAACACGGATATCCCCCACAACTGGATCGTGTTGGGAAGAGTTCTAAAATCGCAACTAGGATAAAAAAAGAAAGTATTCTCAAATTGAGTATAGATCCGCAGGCTTCATCGGCCAGGGGGTCAATGGTCCGTTCATGCTGAGGCAACAAGTTGTCCTTGGAGGGATGCAGAGTGTGCAGGCCTGGCTCCTGGGGAACATGGCAAATTTGCGAGCGTATTGATGGATTCTTGACTAGGTTGACAACTGTACATACGAAAAATTTTAAGAACCTTTAACAGAAGACAATAGAGTATCATTATCAATGAGTTCCCGTCTAATTTCAGATCAATTACATGAGGTGTCCCGCATGGATCTATAATCGGTCCCATCTTAATCAGTTTGCAGCAACGACCTTTTTGGATTGTGTATTTCGGTTTTTTGTTTTTGTGATTTGTTTTCTATCTTATTGGTGGTGGGTTGGTTGGTGCTTTTTTGTTTTGTTGTTTGTTTTTTCTTTTGGTGGTTTTTAGTTGTGTGTGTTTTTTTTTCATGATACTGCTCCTTGCTTTCGAGGAAAACAAACAACTTGCCAGAAAGAAAATGAGTGATCGCCAAGTTGAAAATCTGTCCACCTGGTACATAGTAAATAGATTAATCATAGATACAAAGAAAAAATAGCTCAAAGGTAACGTGTTTGGCACTTGTAAACGCATAAGAGATACCCTTTCTATAGATATTTGTGTGGGACAAAACCCGACGGCTCAGGATTTCTGAACTGTCTATTTTGGGGAGTATTGAAACATTCGTGTCAACAGAAACCTGTAAAAGACCCACGTTGCCATATTTTGACCATTATGATGTTATATGGAATGCTTGTGGGTGCATCAAACAGAAAACACGCGAGTGCTTCAATATTGTACCTTGTGTATCATCATCATCATCATCATCATCATCATCATCATCATCATCATCATCATCATCATCATCATCATCATCATCATCATCATCATCATCATCATCATCATCATCATCATCATCATCATCTTTGTAATTGTCATTATTATTATTATTATTATTATTATTATTATTATTGTTATTATTATTATTATTACTATTATTATTATTGTTATTATTATTATTATTATTATTATTATTATTATTATTATTATTATTATTATTATTATTATTATGCTACCTCTTAGCTTCTGGCGCACCAGGGGTGGGACACACGGAGGGTCTAATATACAATCATATCATGTGAAGACATTTTACACTTGATCCTTCAAAACGGTCATCTTGTCAGCAATAATCTTTCTACACCAAGTGACCACATAATACTCGGTGCTGCGTGTCTTGCCGAATGCCTTAACGCGTGACTACCAGAGAAAGCATGGTGTTAACTTAAACTATTATTTGTGGTCTGTTCAACTGGAAGTTCAATTGCCCCCTTCTTCCTGATATGCACACTTCTACTAAAAACTGTTTAGAATTCAAATGTAATCACAGATTGCTAAGATCTATGCCTCCTACCCCACCGGCTCTTTGACCTTGGGATTTGGAGTCAAGGTGAACCATCTTCGAACTTGTCTCACACCGTATGCAGGATTAAAACCATGCACAATAAGACAGGTCTATGTCATAATCTTTTCAACTAATCGCGTGAAAACCAAATTCATTAAAATAACCGTGTGACTTTGGGATTTAGGTCAAGGTCACCCGCCTTCGGACTCGTCTAAGACCGTATGCAGGACTTAATCGCCTGAAAACCAAATTCATTAAATAACCGTGTGACCTTGGGATTTAGGTCAAGGTCACCCGTCTTCGGACTCGTCTGAGACCTTATGCAGGACTTAATTCAACCAAGGTAAAGGTCTTCTACCAACTTATTTCAACTCTTTCGAGACCTTATGAAGGACTAAAACCATTTGTCAAAAAGTTTTCAAATTATGGCGCAAAAACCTATTTCCAATAAAATGACTGTTTGACCTTGGGAATGGGGTCAAGGCCGCATGTCTTCTGACTTGTCTGAGACCTTATGCAGGACTTTAATCACCTGCAATTTGATAGGCCTATGTCAAAAACGTTTCAAATTGTTGCGTGAAAACCGAATTCACTAAAAATAGCTGGATGACCTTGGGAATTTGGTCAAGGTCAAACATCTTCGAACTCGTCCAAGACCTTGTCTGGGACTATAAAAAAGTGCAATATACAAGCCTTATGCAAAATATTTTTTTCAGTTATCGCGCAAAAACCAATTGCCATAAAATGGCTGTGATCTTTGGAATTGGGTCAAGGTGACCCATCTTCGAACTTGTTCGAGACCTTTTTTTAGGACTATGAGCAAGTGCAATTTGAAAAAATTATCAAAAAATTAACTTTAACAAGTTATCGTGAAAATCGAATTCCATAAGATTGCTCTGTCACCTTAGAAAATAAATCATGGTCACCTGTCTTCGCAATCGTCGGAACCCTTATGTGGGACTGTGATCACGTGCAATTTGACAGGTCTATGTCAAAAATTTTCAACTCATCGCGTGAAAACCAAATTCACTAAAACGGCTCTGCGACTCAGGTTAAGGTCATGCATCTTCGAATTTCTCCGAGACCTTTTTCAGGACTATAAGCATGTGCAATATGAAGCCGTAAGCAAAGAAATTTGGAGTTATCACATGGAAACTGCCCATACAGACACACACACACACACGGACAAAGCATTTGCTATATACCCTCTCCCCTCCTCCTATGGAGGGGTGGGGCTGACCACTGTCAAACAAATCTGCGATTTTTCTGCAATACGTGTGCACGTGGTCACCACACACACACACAGGAACCAAACATGTAGGGAAATTGTAAAGGAATACTAATAATGATAATAATAATAATAATAATAATAATAATAATAATAATAATAATAATAACAATGATGATGATGATGATGATGATGATGATGATGATGATGATGATGATGATGATGATACACCACCACCCTCATTCCCTACAACATCATGAATTGTTGCCCCACATGCTATTTTTTCTTAACTTTTCTTAAAATTGTTCTTTGTTCCAACTAATGTTCCACAAACCTTATACATTTCAATCCTGTGTCTTTCAAAACAAGACATATTACAATAAAGTGAGCGAAGTCTTCGTATTCGTAATTACATCCACAACCCTCCTCTTTTGTGGGACCCCAGAGGTGCATGTTTTCACCAAGACCAAACTAACCCGAGCTGGAGAATGTACGGCGGCCTCTTACGACATCTTGATACTAAAGAGGCACCTTTCACCAAACTTTGAGCTAAACAATGTTCTGAACAAAAAGAAAGACAGAAAGAAAGAAAACAGAAAGGCAGAAAGAAAAAAAAGAGTCCCATTAATATACTGGAAAATATGTAATATTAGGCTGTCTGTGCTTAATTTGTGATGCCCGTTAATTCAATTTTCATTCATTTGAAAAAAAATTGGCCTGGGCCGCGCCATAAAATATATTAGAATGCCACTGACATATGGCCAGCTGTTTGCTCTACACTCATCAGAAACTTCCAGCGAATCATTAGACTTACCCATAGTTATTCTGTGTTTGGGTTAAATTAAATTTTCCAGAGTAAAATCCAAAAAACAGTCACTGACTGTAGATCACATGACCTAAAGACATACATACAAAATCAAATGTGCGTGAGGGCTATTTGATTATAAGCACACGTGACGTTGAATAACTACGACGAACGTAAAGAAACACGACAAACCATGTCGGCACTGAAAGTATGCCTAGAGCATATATATATATATATATATATATATATATATGTATATCGAATCAATCATGGATCAGAGGCGCCATCTGCTTGAATCCTCTTCTTTCCCAGGGAGGAAAAACTGTATAGCTCTTGTTAAGATCTGATATACTTTCTATTAATTATCAAGTTATATATGTCGTTTCCAGCAGGTAGGTGTCTCACGTGCTATGAAGCTACACTACGTGCATTATCTGTTGAGTGCTAATTTACTATGTTTAATTTGTGTATCATCCATTTTACAGCTTTTATGTATTACGATACCAGGCCTTGAATTGTGTAGCTGTGCTACTTTATTTCATGCTATCATGAGATCATGAAGTCATTATATCATCTAGTGCCTGTAGAAAGAAAAATGAGTGAATGAAAAGAGAGACACACAGACGAACAAACCGACAAACGGGGAAATAAGAACAGTTAATTGAAGGCAGGATTGCACTGTTCCGGGCAACCAGTGCCTGCCCTTCCCCCTCCCCTCCCCTCACCTCGAATACAAATGGTTTATGGTTGGGGCTGTACCAGTGCCCGAAACAAACTTCCCGCCCTTCCTTTCGCCTCAAGACCAAACATAGGCACTTTGACGTTATGAGTAAACAGTTTGGCAGGTGTACTGATTCAGCTCGAACCATAGGCGGATCCAAGCCTTACTCGACATGCTTAAACAACTGTCAATTGATTTGGTCATTAACGATCAGTATGGATCAAAGCTTACAGGTCAAAAAATAAGAGACCATTTGTTTGTTTGTTTTATATGCGTGTTTGTTTGTTTGTTTTTTATTGTTTTTTATTCCTTTTTTGTTTTTGATACTCGGCTGATCTGTCAGCCAGCTGAGCTGATGTGATGGGTGGCGTTAATTGGCTGTCCATTCTCCGTACATCCGTCTGTCCTTTGGCGCCCACAATTTAAATTCTCAACTTCTCCAAAACCTCATTCTGATCCACTTCAAACGTGCTATGGATCTACTATGTAGGATCCTGCAAACTTTGCTCAATTGGTCATACTCCAGTGATGTTTGGATTTTTAATGACTCTTGGCGGCGGCGGGGGGGGGGGGGTATTCATTGACGATATCCTAATAATACGGAACCAAAATATCAATTGCTTCAAAAGTGGATGGGAACACGTGTGTGGTCCCCCCGAGGGCTTCATGTGGCGCTGTGATTTTTTAAAACAAAATTTTCTTTGTATTCGATATTTTCGTCTTCTACAAAACTGTCTCTCAGATTGTTCTGAAATTTGAAGAAAATGTACTGTGTCGGAGGGTTAAACAAAGATGTTCCAGTGATGACACTTTGGATCCCTGATTTTTAAAAAAAATCCAATTTGGGTACCTGTCGGTCTATGCATGCATTTCTATTGATTAGCATGCAAGTCAATGGAGATTGCAATGGTAATTCTCATTTTCGACTTATCCCAGATCCACTTCAAACTTTCAGAAAATGCAACTTAGGAGAGTCTCTACCAATTCGGTTCAATCGGTCATGCTCAATTATTTTTGTAACTTTTTTTGATTTTTTGTTCACTTTTTCACGAAATATTAAAAACACTTCTCCAAAACTGCGCAGCCAATTGTTTTGAAATTACATAACGACATGACTTAGTACCCCTAAACATTAATTTGTTCGCCAGGTAGCGTTGCAATTTGTTTCTATTGTTTTTGGTTAAGGAACTTTCGTGTGTTAAAGCTGTTTTCGGCTTCTTCTCCAAAACATCACTTAGATTCTTATGAAAATCGGCGGAAATATAGCCACACAAGTGTCAAACTAAGTTTTTCACTCGATTAGGATATTCTGCATCTCTGATTTTTAGCGAATGTTTCAATTTGGGTACTTATGCGTTGAAGCATACATTCCAATTGATTACAATGCTAGTCAATGGGGATTGCATTGGTAAGACTCAAAACCAACTGAACTCACATTTTTTGATATGATTCAATAACAATATCAAGGCAATATACATATAATTGTTGACCACGAATTCAGCATACCGGTAATTTGATACGTGTACACGTAACCTGCATCTGCAATCTATTGTCAGGATAACTCCAATTAAAGAGTTGTGACCCGCTATCGCTGGAACTAATTGATGGAAAAAGGTCTAGATTATGTAAGATAACACATAGTTTACGTGTGATAATTAAAATAAAGGCGTCCACGATAGGAAGGAAGAAAGTGTGTAAACATAAGAAGAAAATGAATAAGGAACATACGAAAATGGCAATTAAACAGGATTCCTATTCCCAACATCTATATTGAAGATTAAAATCAATTTATTACTAAAACCTTTCATCTGTCACACATATAGCTGTTCGTGTCAGTGCATTGCTCTGAATACCGATTCATAAATTGGACTTTGATGTTTTGACAAAAACGAAAGTATGAATGTGTATGGATTTTTTCTAACATGTTCATAGGTGTTTCATTTATTAAAGCTGGAGTGTAAATTGGACTGCATTCTCGGTAGCACTTCTTCGAGGAAGCGTAGCATCCGGCGTATTTCTTTATCTATTGCTGCGTTGATGGGCTGCATGTGGTACGAAAACATTGTGTTGAAATGGGCAGGCAGTTGCATCTTCGAGTATCAAAAATAAAATGTCTAAGCTTCTAATGGCAATAAGTCTCAGTCAGGAGTCTGGCCCAGGTCAAGTTGAGTTTTATGTTAACAGCCTTATTCTGGCCAGCAAGCTGCTGCCGCAAAGTAAAAAGAACCACATGCATCCTGCATGGTGCCTCTTACCTGAGAGGGTGACCAGACTATGTTAGGTTTTACAGGTTATGTATTGAATATTTATGTCTGTCTATACATTGATGTTAAATATGAAAAATAGTGTACTCAGCACAAATTCTTTTTTCAACATGTTGACATTATCATTCACTTAGACAAGCAATTAATAATGTCAAAACACTATGACTGATGCTTGATTTGTATAACTGCACATGATGCTGATCTTCACTCGATGGTCAGTGTTGCAGGTATGGGGATGGGGATGGGGATGGGGGCTATATGAATGTTATAGGACAGAGGTGACAACATGATGTAAGGCAGGAAGCACGTATTTTATTTTTTGCAAAGGTCCTTTCAAATTTTCTTTTAATGACTACTGGTGATACTCACTTGCCCCGCTTATTTGGTTTGGTAGGGATACCCATGATCATCATGGCCACAGAGAAAAAAACAACAAACAAACAAAACAAAACAAAACAAAATGAAAAAACAAAAACAAACAAAAACAAAAACAAAAACAAAACAAAAACAAAAACAGAAAACAAAAAACAAAAAAACAAAGAAACAAAAAAAAAACAAAAACAAAAACAAAAACAAAAAAAACACACACACAAAACAAAAAACAAAACAAAACAAGCTTTTAATATGGCTATAAAATGGAAAATATTCATTTATATATGTTTTGAGTAATAAAGCTAAAGTAATGAAACTAAAAATACATAAAAGATAAATAAATAAAATGATATAAAAAGGTGAAAAAATACCATATGAAGCCTAGTTTAGACCACAGCACTTAACTAGTGTGACACAAATTTTGCAAGTTTGTTAAAGTCATATTACATCTATAGATCTGAATTTCTAATATTACCTGCTGGAGCACTATACAAACATAAAAAGACAAAACATATGCTTTAGAGCTATTTTATAGTGTTATATACTTTGAATGATAAATTCATTCAGACAAAATGAAATTCTTTTTCGGTTGCATTTTCACCAAAGCTTACACAGGAACTTTTAGAAGTGCCAATGGAAAACCAACACATTAGATAATTTAAACCTTAAGTTCAAAGAAATAAATAAATATGGCCTTCTGAAGAAATTTAGCGAAATTCAGGGTTTGATTACAAAATACTTTTTCATATACATATCTTTAATTGTAAAAATACAAATTGTAATGCAAAACTGAATCATACGTTTGTTAGTATAAAAATAATGTTGAAAATATATATCAGTTGAAAGTTTTGCAAACAAAAAAAAACAAAAACAAAAAAAAAACAAACAAAGAAACAAAAACCAAAACAAAAAAAAACAAAAAAACAAAACAAAACAACCCCCCCCCCAATACTGAAATAAAATAAACCCCCCCTCCGCCCCCCCCCCCCACAAATTGCAGAATGTGCAAAGAATTTTTAAATGGCGCTGAATGGGCATTTTCTGAAATTTGATGTATATGATAAATATCAGCTTTCTCTGGAGATGCGTTTTTCATTTAAACTACTACCGCCGCATATGCTACTGCAACCCACTCATTAAACTATGTAAACCTGTACTGATTGTATTCATTGTGAAACAAGTTTGGGCTTGGGTGACGTATTGATTATAAAAAGACGATATATTTATAGAGATCTGAAAGTCAAGTCTGGGATACTAGCAGTACTAATTATAATAATTATATATCTTCTAGCTTACTGTACTATAGTACAATGATAGCCTGGGAAGCTACTTGGTGATAGTATATTGAAACAAATTGATTACCACAGCAGCATCTTGAACTGCACAGAAAAAATGACAAAAATATATTTTTAATTTGTGTACAAAAATGATTGCAAAACTGGGCCGAGAATGATAGAGCAATGACAAAGTTCATATTACAGTACACCTTTGTCAGAGAAGCAAGACAGGGTGCTTGCAGGTACAAGGCATCCTGTTTCCTGGAAAAATTACCGCCATCTTGGATTTTTGGCCAGTCAGAGACAGCGTTTCCTATGATGGCTCTTAGGGACGGGTAAACAGTAGCAACCAGCCTCTGGGGCCAGAATATAGCTTATTTCCTTTGTGGGAGGTGGCAAGACATCAGTAGAATTCCGGAGATAGTGTTTGTTGCTCCAGCCACATGTATCCCTATCACTGCTTATTTCCTTTGTGGGAGGTGGCAAGACATCAGTAGAATTCCGGAGATAGTGTTTGTTGCTTCAGCCACATGTATCCCTATCACTGGGAAGCCTTGTGCCCATCAATTACATATCAAAATCAACAAAGCATTGTAAAATTGCATAATATCGAGTGGTGGTCTTTACCAATTTCCTTCCAGTGAGTTTTGGTGTTGTTGTTGTTGTTGGTGGTGGTGGTGGTGTATTTGTTGCTGCTGCTGTTGTTCTGTTCTTTTTCATATATAAGTATATTTTTTTTAGCTTTCAAAATATTTTTTGCTGTTTTTTTTTTTTTTATAGTATTTATTACATGGCAAAATCTTTAAAAGTAACCTTCTTTCCAAGAATGCCCGGTTAATTGCTTTGAAATTGCATAGGGACATTTCTGGAGATTTTTAAACCTTAAATTGTTCAACAAGTGATGCTGTGATTATTTATCACTTTTGCAGAATAAAAAAAGATTTTTTTTTAACTTTTCTTCCCTTTGTTCATACTATGCCATCAGTTGGATCCTCTTCAGACTTATTTAGATTGGACATGAACTTGATCTCTACCAAATTTATTTACCACATAACGGTGCTTTTTTCTGATATTTAACAAATCATCACAATTCTGAAATTTGGTAAGGGCATATGTCTCTGTTTACTACATAGTGGTGCTTTTTATTGATATTTAACAAATCATCACAATTTTGAAATTTGGAAAGGGGATATGTCTCTATACAGTTAAATCAGCACAATATTTTTTTACTCCTTTATTTTTAACACTATTATTATTATTGTTATTATTATCATCATTGTTATTGTTATTATTATTATTATTATTATTATTATTATTATTATTATTATTATTATTATTATTATTATTATTATTATCATCATCATTATTATTATTATCATTATTATTATTATTATTGTTATTAATATTATTATTATTATTATTATTATTATTATTATTATTATTATTATTATTTTTCCAACTATTTGTTTTGAACTCAATTTAGAATCTTTTGAAATTGTTTCTTACATCAAAATGGGAGACATCTATGTCACATGAAGATAACAATGTTGACGGGCGTGGATCATGCACCGGGGTTTTGAATGTTGGCATGAGTATGCCTTTTGCAATTTAGAAATTACATGAGCATTCTTAACTCAGGCCAGAGTAATAGCCAGGAATTACGGGGGAAAACAGCACTACCAATCGCTTTTCTGAAATTGTAATTTAGGATCAATATTTTTATTCTGAGTAAATCGCCGGACTTCACGTTGACGGCATCACCATGCCTTTATCAAAGCGCTAGTATTGATATAACTATCTTGACGTTTGTTGTAGTCACACACATGTGTCATACTGTTGTCTTGCCAATGGGACTGGCATTCCTTCCTTGCGAGAAAGAACACTGTCACAATCGTCTTGCTCCATCTTGAGAAGGGGGAGGGAACATTTCTCTATCACAGGGCTCAATATTGGATATTTTCAAGATGATTACCTTACGAAAGAGCATAATTTGAAAAGTCAGCGTTATGTAAAAAAGCAGAAAATCTCATCAATCACATTTTAATGCGCATAAAACATTAAGCCAATCATTAGACTCCTAAAAACTGCAAAAATACAAAATGTGTATATCTGAGCAAATTATTGCATTTCATTACTGAAGAGAGAAAAAATATTTAAACTCTTTACTTTTTCAACTATGCCTTACAAAAACACTACAATTATACAACCATTATGTCAGATGAATGGAGGTGCTAGAAGTCTGTGCTGAACACAGATTGTTGAAAGTTATTCCTAGTTTGAAAATTGTACTCTGTTAGATTAAACATGTTTAATTCAAACTAATTGAACGACAGGCTGATCAGCCTATGTCAGGGTCTCGTGTACATACGACACAACACAGCAATGAAGTTGCAAGGCACCAGTGCACAGATGAATACACAAACAGGACCGCTATTAAGATAAAGAAGGGAGAGAGTTGTGAAATAATGTGTGGGCTGATGGTTCTTTGAATTACAGTCTATATATAATAATATATTTCGACATAATGTGTTAAACCTGTTAGAATCCTCAATAAATTTATGCACAGCTTCAAAAATTCGCCCATCTCTCTTTATATTTCCTTTTATTGGATGCAAAATAATACTGATCTCATATTAAAGTTACCATGCACTATTATCTTTGATTGTAAGTCATTCTCCGAACAAAGTTGTTACACTAAAAAGAGGAGTGGTAATTTCTTTACCACACCAGAACACAATGGGGAGTCAACAGCACCTATTTTGAAGAGGTCCCTGTTCAACTGGCTACAGCCCATCTGCATTCTAGAATGTATAACAGCAATTTTCCCTTTCCCCAGATAGTGATAATTCCCTTTTGAAATCGTCAAGATGTTCAAAATTTCTAACGGATAGTAGTAATAGATTCCATTCGCGTAAAGCTGATGGAAAATATAAACGGTAAAATTTACTTTGCTTGGCATCAGTGGCACGTATGTGACTAGTTCGCATCAACGTTTTTCCAGACAGAATATTTAGGGGCAAATCCGTTTACAATTTTGAACATAAGCGCCCCCTTTTATTTTTTCCTGTGTTCAGCAAGCTATTTTACAAGCCTTGTTTGTGGAAGTGCTCATCTTACCACTCGGGCTGTAGCAAGCTGAACAGCTACCAACCCGTCTTTTCACCTTTGGGGCCCCCACCCAAAACTACACTGGCATATTCTAAACATGGAAGTACAAATGAAAAGGAGAACGATTCTAACGATCGTCTGCGTAGTTTGTATTGTAAACGTTTAAGGAATCCAGCTAACTATTCAGATTCAGCGACAATATGATCAATGTATGTTGACCAAGAGAGATCTCTAGAGAATCAGACACCCAAGTGTTTATGTCAGTAGTATTTTCAAGACAACTATTGTTGAACGTCAAAAGGATGATCTCTATTAATTTTCTGACTTACTACCATGGACATGCTTTCGTGAGGACTAAACGAGCTAAGCCATTGGTTACCCCATTGTGATAATGGTGACAGGTCCTGATTTAGTGTCTCTTCTGTTTGGATAGGATCATTTACTGTAGTATATAATGTTGTGTCATCTGCAAAAATTCGAATTTCAGATTTAACAATTTCACAATATCATTTACGAAGACGGGAAACAACTATGGTCTTAAATCCAAACCTTGTGGGATGCTTGCTCTGATGTCTCTTCAAAACGAAGCATGGCTTTTAATGACTACTCTTTGTGTTCTTGCATACCAATAGTCCTTGATCCAATGGATAAGGGGACCTTGGATTCCTGCACTTATAGCATATGTATAAGGCCCAGGTGGTTTACTGTGTCAAGTGCCCTCGTAATGTCACACAAAACCGGCGGAATTCCTTCTGTAAACCCACAGCTTCTCAAAATCCATCATAGAGAAATACCAATTGCTTGACTATTCCGTCTGAAGGCATAAAACTAGATTGTTTTCTTTAGAAAGTGCATAATTATTCCGTAAAAGTTTAAAGCTGTGCATAAAAGCAGCAAACTCAAAGCACTTACCCACACAACTTTATAATGAAATGGACCTATAGTTACTGCATGAGTCAGGTGTGCTACGTTTAAAAATCAGTGCTAAGCGTGCTATTTTTTTCATTCTGATGGGAATTTTTATTCTTGAAGATAGAAGTCCAATAATTTAGTGAGGAAGGAAGCGATACTTGGCGCTGCCTCCTTCAGGAGTATGTGACCAATACCGTTCGGGCCACTTGCTTTGTCGGTGTTCAATGTCTTCAAGATATCTAATAATACTCTCTCCATCTAGGGCTGTTCTTTCCAACAAAGTTTGAGGAGATTGAGGCTCTCTGGGCAATGTGAACCGAGAGTCATCCGCATGGCAGTGTTGAAGGAAAAGAATTCATTGAAAGCTTCAGCCTTGGATTTGCTGTCCGATATGACCTCATCGTCATTAGTAATCAAAGAAGGTACGAACACATTTCAACTGATAGACATAAAGAATATTACCATTTCCCACCATTTTTTACTTTTAAACTGTTCATTATTCACAGCATCGCACTGTTTTGCAGGATACTATTCTTGAGCTTTACTTAAGTCGCTAATATATCTGTTGCGCAGTTCACGAAAATATCACCATATACATTTATATATCAATATCTATATATATCTCTATCTATCTATGTATGTATGTATGTATGTATCTATCTATCTATCTATCTATCTATCTATCTATCTATCTATCTATCTATCTATCTATCTATATATCTATCTTTCTGTCTGTCTATCTATCTATCTATTTACATGTGTGTGTGTGTGTGTGTTTGTGTGTGTGGCCTTTTATTAGATGCCTCTGATTCCTCATGGATTCTATGAACTTTGACCTTTTGTGCCGTTTATTTTGAAGTATACCACGGAGAATCATTTTGCCTGATACAAGTTTTACTGGGGAGCTACATTCAAAAACATACTGTTTCAAGTAAGACAGGCCAGGTCCACATTCGGTGCATCCAAGCAGACATCCAAGTCGACCTTATTTAATTTTTCTGTGAAGAAATAAAAAATACCCTCTGAGTACTGCCACATAAATCTTTTGTAAGGTTTGTCAGTTTTAACCCGTGAAAGTAAACGTGCGGACATTGTGCAGTGGTCACTTTGAGCAACTGGAGCTAGAACAGAGGCACACGATATATATTGGGGGATATGACTTTAGTATTTAATCCAAACAAGTTGATAAATGTTCCGCTATCCTTGTAGGCTCAGTAAAGTGTATTGTTGAATGACTATACAGGCCAACATTTAAAAGACGTCGTCCATGGGAAGTTCTAGGATCTGCATTGGAATCTCCCATCATAACAATTACAAGCCAGATCTACGTTAACCTGAAGATCATCCCAATAAGCATACCATTGTTAAGGGGCCTGCAGACAACTGCAAGTAAAGGCATTATTATGAAGCTACTTCAACCAAGATAATTTCAATTTCATAAGCTCTGAACTCTCCAGGTTAACTCGTCTCTCCACGACGTATGCCCTGTTTCAGACGTCCTTGCCAGGAGAGCTGGGGATATGTTGACAACTTGTGGTCACTTAACCATGGCTCGCAGTTAAGCACGGCTTGTGACCCAGGGTCAAGAAGACAGTGGTTGCATTTAAAGAGGGGAAGGTCAAGTCCCGGTTTTATGACTCCAGCCTGTGCACAGTGCAGGGGAAGTGGTTGTGGTTGTAGAATGATAATTTGATTTTGTATCATTGTGTAACTGACCTCGCTGGAGCACAGGTCTTTGTTACTTTGTTTGTGACTTCATTATTGGAGTGGTGACAAAAATTATTTTTGTTGCCACAGGAAAGTGCCAAAACATGCGGTACCAGCAAATCAAAACACCCTTGAATAAAGCAATGTGTACACATATTTTACAAAGGTAGAGTAACATAGGCAGTAAATCAATAGTAAAAACATGTACTTCTAGATGATTAAATGTACATTTGTCGGATATGTTAAGTGAAAGTTCTTGGAGATATGCGTGTATTCCACTGCATATCAATCGTTAGTAGTTATAAGTCATACCCACCAACTTGATATTTTAGTCTAATAGTTCTTGTAGAACGGATGAGTCCTAGTTATGGACTGGATAATATTGCCTCTTAGTTCATGTACCCTGAACCTCCAAAGGAATGGACTTCAGGTCGTTCTCATTGCGCACCTCCGTCCTCTTGTCGCGACCAGTGCGATCCTTTACTTACTTTGACTCCCAGATGAAACGTATAAGCATCCCCAAGTTTCTTTATGTTCTTTGCTTTACGAGAAATGTTATACACAAGGTCACGTCATTTGGTTAGATCTTTTGACATAACATTGTCAGCGTGGTTTTTTTAGTTAACTTTTGGCTCTCTTTACTTTAGGACGTATACAGTAGCTCGTAAGTCGTACAATTATCTGCCTGCAAGCACCACGAGATGCTTTGCTGGTACAATGAGAATATTAGATATCGTTCAAGGACAAGTCAAGCCTCATGTCATCATTTACTGCGCCAAAAATGAACTTGTTTGTGCCCTTATCCTTGTGCTTTGGGAATACTGAAACACGCAGGTGTATTCTTCTCCCGAATTGTTCCAAGTCATCAGATTAATTTAGGATGTTTTCAATAATATCTCTCATTTTCTTCATCTACCGGCCTTGACTTCAAATTACCAAGTTCACTGGTTACTTGCATTTTTCCCAGAACACCAAATTGATCTGAAGTTTGTTTTTTGACAAGTTCGTCTATATCTTTGGAGATCACGTCACGAACCACGTGTGCCAATATCCGAACTTGTAATTTTATAATGTGTGGCTGCAAAAGAAATTTCCGCAGCGCCACACTCAAACGTTTTGTCAACCGATCAGCCAAGAT
Organism: Hermodice carunculata; assembly: GCA_964020975.1. Lineage (NCBI taxonomy): Eukaryota > Metazoa > Annelida > Polychaeta > Eunicida > Amphinomidae > Hermodice > Hermodice carunculata. The sequence continues at coordinate 95,073,080 of OZ026624.1, read as the reverse complement.
ACGGTTAACATTCGTCGTACCCTCCCCACTTCCAATACGCTCGTCACCACCTGTACTTTTCAGTCCAGGTTTTTGTTTTGGGCTTTTAGTTATACAAAGGTGGGCGGAATTTGACCCATCTAAACTTTTGAACCCTTTTTTCTCTGCTCTGCTCAAATTTTCTTTTCAGGGGAATCAAATCTACTTTGAATCAAAGTGTCATGCAGGTTGTTGAGCGGCCCGGTGCAAAAGTCGGTGAAACTCATTTTGTAATGTCCAGCACAAAGAAATCTACACAATGTCACGTCGACGCCCTAAGTCATGCAATATGTTTTCATTTCAGTTCATTTCATCTTTATTTAACGTCGGTTTTTGCAAAATGACATATTAGCTGTGAGCTATTCTAGCCGACAAAAGTATAAATATGTAATAAAAGACAATGATAATAGTAAAATATAAACCAACCGCACAATTTAAGACATAGAATGCAAAGGTACATATAAAATCAGATATAAAGTATAGAATTAAAGATAATAACCTTCACAAAAATGTACCAGTTATGCATTGCGTGGTTTTGGAGGTAACGTCCATGATGCCATGGTTGTCTTTTCAGTCTGTTACTCTATTTGGTTTGCTTTTTCGAATAAACACGATACATTTACATAAAGGGTTCGTCCCAGGTTTTTGTTGCTTGTTTGAACTCTTGTTAGTCTTCCTTGGTTTTGGCTATTATGAATAAATCATTCCACAAATATGGCATCAGTAATCGCATTACTCGCCTACCATACTGAACACTGTTGTACCTTTGAAGATGAAGATCTTGTGATTGATGGGTTCTAATGCTAAACTGTCCTCTTTGTATCAGACCATTTAAATATCCAGGTACTAGTTCATGATTTATTTTGAAGATGTCCCTCACAATTGCCCTTTTGCGGTCAACACCAAGTGTGTTTAGACGTGATTTTTATCAGCAGTTCTTCGTAGGTAGAGTCGATGTCATTATACTCGGTACACGTATCTTAATGATCCTTCCAGTATTTCCTCATCTTTTGTACTCTGGAGCATGAGCAAAAGGGATAGAGCAGAGAGCATTATCTGAAGTGTGATATAGTGAACGCTTTCACAATTGCAAGCTTTGACGGAATATCAATTATGCGTTTGAACCTTATCAGGAAACTCAGCTGAGCCGAGAAAATTTCTGCATTGTTCTGATACATGGTGGGCAAAATGAAGTTTTGAATCAATAGTAACACCCAGCAATCTGACTGTTTCTGCATTTTGGATTTTGTGTCAATGGATAACAACATGAAAGCGTTCATCATTTCACTTTCCCAGCAAGATATTGTGCTTTTTTAAAATGTGCCGATTTACATAAGTTCTTTACCTTTGGTTTTGTTGCAAAGACGATTTTTCTTCATTACTATTTCTTTTCTCAAATTTGAATTCATATGTGTGTTTTTCCCTGAATCACTTTAGTTTTGTACGGAGCGTGAATATCGAGGTTGTTTTCGTTATGTGTATGGATTACATAGTAACTATCATTGATGTCTTCAAAGATGTCACGGAGTTGGAAAGGAGCATTATATATAAATCGTTTCAAATGCTTCCTCATCAACATTTTTGAAGCTACGATAGTAAATTGTTCTGGGCTTATTTGGTGGAGCTGATACTCGGAATACATCATATATAAATAGGCCACCACCTATGTTATTCTTGAAATTTTCTCTTTATATTTTGGAGTAATCAAACTATTAGAGAGACACCATTTTTATGTCTTTAAATATGTTCAGTTTTTGTATTGTTCAGGTCAAACATGCCATATATTTCTGATCGGTGCACCTTTATCCCTATGCATCAAATCACAGTGTAAATGGCCTGTTAAAATGATGTTTTGTTACTCATTGGCTACTCTGATAGTAATATTTCCATTCCGCTAGGATATCTGATTTCTTTCTACCTTTCTCTCTTCTTTCTTTCTTTCTTTCTTTCTTTCTTTCTTTCTTTCTTTCTTTCTTTCTTTCTTTCTTTCTTTCTTTCTTTCTTTCTATCTTTCTGTCATTCTGTCTCTCTCTCTTTCTTTCTTTCTCTTTCTTTCTTTCGTTCTTTTGTTCTTTCTTTCTTTCTCTTTTTGGGGGGTGGGGTGGGGTGGGTTGGGTTGGGTTGGGGTGTAACCAGGAATCATTCGCCCTTTGACTCTACGTATGGTGACCTCGGCCACCAAAAGTCTCTCGCCCCTGGCTGTCCAAGTCACAAATTCACCGCAGGTGAGCTTTCTGTGAGAAATGCCACTCCTCATATACATTAATTGGCAACCTACATTTTGATTTCTAACCTTTTTGAACATTCTATATCCAGGGATAACAAACTGCTGATCACGAAACGTTTTATCCAGTTTTGTTTCCGAGAGTGAGAATATGCCAATGTCTGGATGGTATCAAAAATCGCTGACTTGGAGTATTTTATGTCTTAAACTGTTCTTATTAGGGTAGGGTTGAACCGACTGAATCCCACACAGAAAAACGTGATTTGAACCGACTGAATCCCACACAGAAAAACGTAATTTTTATACTAACACGAGGCTTTATGTCAAGGCCAGTTATGTCCAGCAAGTTCTTAGGACTTCATAAATCATATGCACTATACATTTTAAGTAAAGAGTCGATATTACTGTTTGAGAATACAAAAATTGTTGGGGTCCGGTTGGGAAGGTATCGAGTCAATACAGCGCCATCTGGAAGGCTTTTGTACTGTGTTAAATTAAGTAAAAAGGGCATGGTTATCGAAGTTTAAAATTTGGGTTAAAGAATCGTCTATAGGTATTTCAAAACATGTTCGTGATATCATCAATTGTTCCATTAGCGACTAAACTGTACAATATGTTATGCTCAAACCGTTTCGGTAATATGCCATTTGCAGAAGGTTCTTTGTGCATACTAAATCAACTCAGATTTGTGCATTAGGTAATGTCCAATTAATTGTTGATAATTTTGTTCATATTGAGATTGTTGGACATTTTGATTGATATATATATATATATATATATATATATATATATATATATATATATATATATATATATATATATTGTGCACCCGCTGTCTAAATTTGTTAGTTCTAGTCCCACTAAAATCGGAAGAAACTATGAAAATACTTTTAATGCTGACTTGGTGTAAAATGGGCCAGGTTAGCCTTTGAATCTTGATTGCAGGCAATAGGAATTTGTATCGAAATGTGCAGTGCATGTGGACATTTCTCCAGATGTAATTATCTAATTTGATCAAAAAAAAAAATCCTCTGGAAATTATTATAAGCAAAAGTTTACCAGCGATAGGGAAAGAAAAGAGTAGTTAATTTTTTAATGTGTGTTAAAACCAACTTTATAGATTTTGATAAAATCAGACATATTGCAATTTTGACAAATGTGACTATGGTAGCTTGAAAATGTTTCAAGAAATATCCAATATTTCACAAAAACACAATTTTTACCCAAAACGCTTGTATTTATACAACAACGTTGAATGTAGAGCTCCATCTTCAGTGGAGACAGGTTCTACAAAGCCTTGTCGTCAATGCTGCATGTGTGTTTAATCTATAGGAATGCATTTTTCTGTGATATTTGGTTTAAAATTGAAATCACTTTGCCAAGTGAACATTAATTTTCCTTAAACAGCTGAACACTTTATTCTCAAGTTACATACGGATTTCAGCATTACTAGTCACGCCTGTTGAGTGAAGTTGCATTGTGTTGTAGGGTCAGTCTTGACCATTGAAATAGCTTTTATCGTTGCTTGCATAAGGCTTACTGGTGTGCGATTCTTGAAGACGTTTCTAACTCCACCACATCAACAACAGGCCTGCTGCAGCGCGAGGCAGCCGCAAACTGAGCACAGATGAATGTTCAAGCGGTACTGGAATGAATGCGGCACCGCAGTGCACGGAACACAATAGTTGCAGCTAAATCTAAACCGGGTTAAGTCATAAGAAGTATTTCGAGGCATAAATTCAATAGCTTTTCTCGCCAACATGCAGTCCTCTTGTGGAGTGTTGCCCTTTGATACCCACCTCCGATATATATGCCCGTTTGCAACACCGTTTGAGTATACAGTTGTGTCTGTGCCTAGGGTTATGATAATCTGTTTAACACCAGGCTCCTCTGTGGCCACAGCCTTAAGATGGACCACTTCCCAGTGTTCAATACCTGTTAACAATTCAACAGTATTCGCTGATTACATATTTTGCTGCAGCTCAGATGTTATTGTCATGGTACAGAAAATGGTTCTTTGTATCATTTCTGGAACCACAGGACATTCTGTAATTTTAAGTAGAATTATGTACTTTAAGTTCATAAAACGCCGTAAGCCATGTCTTTTCACACAGATGTACTCGCAGAAGTAACCATATTAACAGGTTGGCACGAAAATTTTGACAATTTATTGCCCTGTGCTCTATTGAGCATTTATAATTTCACTGATACCTCCAAAATCGATCATGGAATACCGCAAACAATCAGGTGCCTCGAAAGGAAAGGCTGGACTTCAACAAACGGCTAGGAGCAAGGCAATCTAATTCATCTGGAGGCATGCGTAGCCAGGAAATAATCGAAAACTACCATTGATTTGTATAATTGTTACGAGCAGAATTCACGGTACAGTGGACCTTCAAGGTACATATATGAAATAAAATAAAATAAAATAAAATAAAACAAAATAAAATAAAATAAAACTTTGTCTCACTTAAACTGGCAACTACTCCTCTTCATACAATTTGCTTAATTTCCGTGGTTCAAATATTGCAATTTAAAAGAAAATTGCAAAATTAATAATAACATTGTCCATTGCAAGAAATTTCGTTTCATAATTTACGCAGCATTCAAGACAATAACAGTGACTGTTTTTGTCCGTTTAGAATAAAGTTTTGTCTGGCTAGAAAACGCGAAGTTTGAATACAGTATTTTGCTGTTTTGAATACGTGAGAAAGTAGAATTTCTATGTACAACACAGCCAGAATGTAATTGGTCATGCATTCGTACATAATGATTTACTGTGCACTTTTATAAGCAACATGTACATGAGTTGATGTCCATTTTATGTGCATATTTATCAGTGATGCGCAGTGGGACGGAGCAGCATCATACAGGAGCAAGTGTGCAATAGTCTTTCATGCCACATCGTTGTTTGCAATGGACTGTTTGTAAAATTTATCATTTTACTTGAAATTGACTTCAATCATTATCATACCTTTAAAAATTGCACGTGCAGAACAAATCAAAGTGCAGATGCAGCTATTATCAGAAACTGGAGATGCAAGCTGAACAAAATAAGGGTGAAGCTAAGTGGCAGTCTGACATTCATACAATCATGAATGTAAATAATTATACACGGAAGCACGGTAAACAGAGAAATCAAATTTGAAAAAAAAAAAAATCTTTGCCTCTGCATTAACTCTGAAATGTCAAGTGCTCCAATTACCCCTATAGTAAGAATCCTCTTGGACACTATGCATGGTCAATTAGTCGACTTTTAAAGTTCACCAAATTATTATGTAAGCATCCACTTTTGCTAAAAGTAGCTGGTGGGTAATAGAACCGTTAGTGTCTGAGGCAATCCTCCAGAATTCTGTAATGTGTTCTAAAACAGATTGACCGCTATATTTTGAACGAAATGTTGATATTCTATCACCTAAAATGGTGAGTTTTATACCAGCCATCAGTTCATCTAGTAATGGTTAAAAAATATTGAAACTAGGCTGAGTACACTGCCAGGCCCATGATTTCTCTTACCTAGGGCCAAAAATGTTTTGTAAAGGGGATCTGCATCGGACAGTTTGCACTGCTAAAGGAAAGTACATGTATCAATATATTTGTTAAACAGCATTGTTAATACACCCCTTGAATGCTTTTCTGGCTTTGTCTGATATTAAATAAAGTTCTATAGCATTTTTCATATTCAAGTTTTTAATTTTGCTTACACATTTTTATGTTATCTACATGCATAAATTTGAAATTATCCACATGTTTGAGGTTTCTCTGATGTTTACAATGCTAGGATGATTCACATTTAAATTGACAGAGTCGGAGATAAATTCATGCAGATCGCTTTAATCAATCGTTGGAGTAGAAATACCAAATCCTACGTGAGAAGCAATATTGATGAAGAAAGCACTAAGAAGCTACATGGGAAAGGGCAGCACTACAAGCTTGGTTTTGTTGCGTCGAGCAGGATCTAGCATACATGTGTGATCTAAGCGAGTCTTCATTCCTGAGACCAGACATGAATATAGTGTGGCGAGCTTGAAAGCCAGAATCATTCTATGTCTATCCGCAAGAAAGCATGCAGGATTTATGGATGAAAACAGTAGTACCCGGGTACTGCCGCATGAAGTTGTGATAGGGCGGATGACCCAGACTATGGTTGTAAAGTACATTCAGCGCCAATTGATGCGACAGAAATCTACGTTTCAATTAGAACCTTACCATTTTTATTTGTATTTATGTGTACTTAAGGACTAATTTTGATTATATCTGAGTATGTACAACAAGTTAACAAAACTTTAATTTAGTATAAAATCAGAAAAATGGAGCGAGATCTTACCATATGGACGTACGGGATAGTAAAATATCAACATCAAACGCGGGAAAAAATTTATATATGTATATATATATATATATATATATATATATATATATATATATATATATATATATATATATATATATATATATGGACAGGTAGAAAACGCAAAGACAGAAATTATTGATGCCAGAGTGCGAAAAATAAATGCTTTATCCCCTGATATTTGATTTAAGAAAATCGCTAAGAATGGGGAATAGTTGAGTTCAAAATTGCATTTAAAAGATGTCTCGCGTTCCAGTCGTAAATAAGGCAACATATGAATAGAATTTGCTGGGCACAAAATTGTATACAAAAATAATGAGAGGACCAAGGAAGCGTCTGTCATCGGCGTGGCCTGGCGCCAAGGGTGTAAGGAGAAGAAGCGCTGGCTGATAGCGTATTATTTTTTGATGACGGAAGGAAAGCAGGTGACCGCTACCACACAGTAGACCTCGGGTCATGTTAATGGGAAATGTTGTGTCCGATACATTGGCATTGGGTCACCCAGGGCAAGGCGTTGCTTATAATACAGGCATGCAATGGGAGGGTGAAACTGATATACATGGTGCTCTTGACAGAGGTATGTAGGCACAATGCTTTGAGTGATCAGCCTTCTATAAACTATATTTAAGCAACATAAATGAAATTCAAGAGGACCCGACAGGTAGCATTACATAAATTATATTTAAGCAGCATCAATGAAATTCAAAAGAGAGCACAACAGGTGTTACAAAACTGATGTGTTCCTCTCAGTCATGGCCCAAAGCTTTTATGTGTAATAATTTGTGCAATGACATAAGCAACACGAAAATTACATTAAACGACTGGATCACCTGAGTGAGGTTGCCTTGACTTTTCACCTTTGCCCTCATGGCAGACCAATCTGGGCCCACGACATCCTCTGTCTCATCACATGTTTTAACCTGAGACAAATACCTTAATTTAAAACAGCCAATTACCGGGAAGAACTGTTCCCTTTCTTCAGGTTCTGTCAAGCACTCTTACTGTTGACAATCAAACGCTATGTGTATTACATACATATATATATATATATATATATATATATATATATATATATATATATGTCTATATGTCTATCTATCTATCTATCTATCTATCTATCTATCTATCTATCTATCTATCTATCTATCTATCTATCTATCTATCTATCTATCTATTTATCTATATATATATAAATTGGTCAACAAAAGTAACTGTGCCACTATTTGATGATCAATATTTTGATATTTTTGAGTTTTTATATTAATTACTAAACTTCTTTTTGGCAAACACTGATTATCTATCTATCTACCTGCCTGTCTGTCTGTTTGTCTGTCTGTCTGTCTATCTCTCTATATATCTATCTATCTATCTATCTATATGTATATATATATGTATATATATATATATATATATATATATATATATATATATATATATATATATATATATATATATACAAACTGGTCTACAAGAATAACTATTTCAACTTTTCATAATCTATAATTTAATGTACTATTAAACGTATCAGTAAAATGCTTTTTGTCACATTTGGCATAGCCCAGGTGTTTAAGGCAGAAAACTCCCAAGGTAATGAGGCTAACCGCGTGGCTACACTTAGCATTTTTTGGGATACGGGCAGATATATACTTTGCAAAAGCTTAAATTTGTATTGTTGCATGGTGCTCCACTCAAGTGACAACAAAAACAGACATGTAATTAATTTTGATGGCATTCACTGCAGGAATGTGACTGGTTACAGGTTACCACAGCTTTTGTCTTGACATTAAACCAATGGAAATGAGCCACAGAATCACAGCTACTTGTTGCTGCTTCAGCAGGATTACAACAAATGTTAATATTTGGTATAAATGCCCTGGTTCTTGACACTGTGTTCGCATCGTTTTCTCATACTGTATGTCAGCTTTTCTACAGACATCTGTGGCAGGTTTGTCCTCTCCTCTTCCACATAACTTCGTAAATCTTCAAAGGTGGAACCATCTGTCATTTTCTTCTAGACTCCCCCCTTCAATCAGTCCACAAATGCTGAATGGAGTTGAGGTCTGGAGTGCAGACATGCCAGTCCATCATCCCAGCTTCTTCAGCTTCCAGGTAATGCGTCACTGCACGGGCAACATATAGCCTGGCATTACCATGCATTAACATGAAGTCCTCCCCAACAGCACCAACATGTGGGACTGCAAGAGGTGCATGGACCCGGTTGATGTGCAGCTCAGCATCCAGTGTTCCATCAATGAACACCAGGTTCGGTTTTACAACCAGTAGATATAATCGCCCACACCATCAGAATAACGCCACCAAATGCAACAACAGATTGGACACAGCAATTTGAATACCTCTCTTCTTTCAGACGCCAAACACGTAAAAAGACAATCTGACTTCTGCAGGCATAACCGGCATTCGTCTGTGAAAAGCACGTTGGTCCCTTGTGGCCGAGAAAAACGAACATGTTCTCTCGTCCACAGCAGTGTTGCCCTTTTGTGTTGTTGGGCAAAGGATTGTTTCTTCACCATGGTCCCAGAAATAAGGCTTGCTGCATGAATTCGTCTGCTCACTGTTTGACAGGATACACGTCTCTGATATGCATAAGTGCCATGAAACAGCCCCCTAATGTTGGAAGCAGTTGTTGTTCTACACCTGTATGCCAGATTTCTTACAAATCTGTCTTCTTCCTCTGCGGCCACTATCGGCCTCTCAGGTTGCAGGAAATCATCTACGGAATTGGTGTCATAAAACTTCCTTCAGAGACTAATTCTTGATTTTGTAACTGACGAGAAAGACCCTGGCGACATTTTGACCACTTTCACCAACTTTCAGTCCAGCTATGGCTCGTGCTCTCTCCTGCTTTGTCAACCGTGGTGTGGTGATCGTCTCGATTCGAAAGTTGGCACATGACAGGCTTCACGGAAAGCCCTAATTTACACCCCAAAATGGCTTTGTTTTTGGAAACAAATATTTCTACCACAGGCAGGAAGAGAAAGACAACTCATTGAATCATTACAAAACAATGCAGGCATAACCTCATACAACACAATGGACTGCTTTGGTTAAACTTTGCCTTTCAACACTAGAATACATCTAAATTCAATGCATGTAACACTCATAAGTATTGCGGTCAATATGTCATGTCACACAACTCGAAAAGAATTTCGGTACTTTGTCTTAAACACACGAACTATAGATTTTAAAAATGGCATAGTTACTTTTTGACCAGTTATATATATATATATATATATATAGATATATATATATATATATATATATATATATATATATATATATATATATATATATATATATATATATATATATATATATAAAACATCCTACTAATTTGTGAATTACCAATTAACAAAGTACAGTTCAGGATCATGATTCATCCTGAGCTAAATGTTATGGATGGGAGGGTTGTAAGACCTCATTCTTGCAGTGTATTGCAAACCAAGCATAAGAAGGAATGCTTTGCGGCTAAAATTGATTAACAGGTGTTTAAACTTGTGGTCAGAGTGGTACCTGAATTTAATTTTTAGATTTTATTTGAAGTTTCTGTTGCATAAACCGCCCATCTTCATCAATTCTCTGAATATCTCCTCCCAAACTTTACTTTTCCTTTTCAGACAGATGGCATTCTTTCAATTGTTATTGGTGATTTGATGTAATGTAAAATGCAAACTTAAGTGCCCCATATACTCTGATATATAAATCAGAGCTCCGCAAAGACCAAGCCATATTTGGAAGGGATACCAAGCGCTTGACAGGGGCACAAACCTGCGAAAGTCTAAATACGTCATACGGTCTGAATTGTATACTTCAACACAAAAAGGAAAAGTGGCAATAATTGTAGAGTATATGGACTGGGCTCTGAGAATAAATCTGAATCTTCGTATGTCTCAACCCCAAGGGAATATATACTATTCCCTTTGCACCGCAGACACACACACACACACACACACACACACACACACACACACACACACACACACACACATACACATAGATATATATATATATATACATATATATGTATATACATATATATACACACACACATATATATATATATATATATATATATATATATATATATATATATATATATATATATATATATATATATATATATATACATATATATATATATACTCTGCATCGTAAACCATTCCATACAAAATTAAGCACATATAAGACAAAAGTAAGATTGTCTGATGAGACTAACGACTTCGCCGACCAGTTTACTTTTTCATTTCCATCAAACGGTGTCGGAGGTACAGGCCTGTGTCGACGATTCTTCCTCACAAGCCACCATTTCTTGGTTAAATTTCCATAATGTCAATTTGCGTTTTACAGCTTTTATGAGAATAATTATGTTTCATGATCACCGTATTTGCCCATAGCCCGAAGAAGAAGTCAGATCTAAAATCAGAGACGAGACTGCATTTTAAATATGTAAAGCTTGGCTCCCCTTTGTCGAAGAAAACTAAAATACAAATATGCTGACAAGGAGCCCGGACTTATAATATAAAATGCGAAAAAGAAAAGAATACTGACAGCCGGAAATGGGAAAACAAAGTATTAACGAGAAAATAATATCAAGTGTGATGGTCTCAGAAGCAAAAATAGGCTTTGCACGTGGGCGCACGGGATCTTAATCTTCGACGTGCACGACTACATCTACTTTCTATTGGACGTTGCTAATCACAGTACAATCATTTGTTTCAAGGCATATCGTATGTAACTACAATGTACAATGCCATGAAAATCTTTAAACTTGACAAATTGACGAAGTCGTGCATGTAATCGGATACACATTTAGTCTTGCATGCTGTTTCGGTGCTACGACCAAGATGACGGAAGATCCCACAGTATTTTTTGTGTGAAGCATAAACTAAATAGTTGGGTTTACTGTCAGTAATTATCCCGTTTCTTCATTTGGTGCAGCAATCCATGGCAGAAATATTGGATACGAAAGCTTATGTATGAGCAAGAACATCCGCACATTTTGCATGTTATTATAAACAGTCATCCGCTTTTCCAGTCATCAAGCAAAATTAGACAGAAACAGACGTATTTGTGCAAGTGCATTTCACAAAATTACGTAACAGTGCAATGGTTAATTTGCAATGTATGAATAACCTACACCAGCGCTGCATTGAAATCAATCATGGTCTAATATCATGGTTCAATTTTCAGAAATCCTTATTGAATGGAATGATCTACAATTATTTACCATATAAAATGTTTGCTTAAACAACGAATATTGCATTGCTATAAATAATCAAAACCACAGTCACTTCACAGCAATCCCCATCAGTGTTAATACACCACAAATTCCTCATTATCTTAATAATAGTTACTATGAGTTTGCTAATATTGACATAACTCATAGTGGCCCTATTGACATTTACACAGTAATAAAAGTAGGCACCAATTTCTGATCCACAGCTACATGGCATTCATCACGTAATCCCAGCCAAGTGGGGAAACTGTTTTATTAAACATTTCATAATACCCTTGCAGGCAGGCATTATTTTGATCCTTGCTCGGAATAGTTTAAACGTATTTAGTTTCGCTGATACGTTGTTTCACGAAGCTGTCATTTGTACATGTTTTATTTCACAAAAATAATGATTATTTTTGCTGATATTATGGAATACGTGAAAAGAGTATAACTAGATCTAGATCAAACTGCAATGCAAAGTTAAAATTAAGTTAGTTTTCAGGTGGGGTTCTTTTCATTTTTATTTAGTTTATGTATAACAGCCAAACTTTGTTTAACACAGAGTACTACCCTGGATGTAATGCTTTCCGAGTAAGGTGGATGTGTGCGTGTGTGCCCAGGTCAAAGCTGACCATTGTGTCATCCCAACAGGCAACTCTTCCCTCACAGCCACCTTTGATCAGAACCATCAGAGTCATGGCTACCACCTGAGTCCAGACGTCAACTCAGTCATGGCGTTAACTGAGTTATAATTAATCTCCCATATCGCCCATGTGAGACGGGAAAAAATACACCCAAAATCCATTTAGCGGCTTAATTTATTACACTACATTTGCCAGCACCCCCTTCCCTCTCGCCATTTGGTAACCTGAGCCGACTGCAGCTCATTACTCGGGCATCAGCTAAAATGACAGCTCTTGCATTTCTTTTCTTCTTTTCTTTCAGCGTTACTCAAAACACCAGTCTTTTAGCGTACCCAGCGTCTGGTAAACCGCCATAAATGATACAATCCCACATAGGCGGATACAAACAATTATAGCTTGATTTCAATGAAGTAAATTGTATTTAGGCCAACGTGATAGTATGCATAGCATCGGCTCTGTTGTGGTTTTCTTCGCAAACTGAGCCACTACAAGTGTGAAACACGCTTTTCTTCGTCCATGAGGATAGCAAATTATGATATATTACAACTAAATACATAACAGAACCTCTTACTTGAACGTACATTTCTTTAATGTTTAAAACATAACTTCATAAAACCAAAAGGAAATCTATCTCCAAAAAATTGCCCAGGTAAATGAATCAATAAATCACAGGTCCTCGCTAGCTGCTAAAAATGAAGAGCCTCGGTCATTGTGCAATAGACATACGTGTGCTTTATGTTTTTTCTGTAAAAGCCATACGCATACAATACAATACAATACAATACAATGCAAATCTTCTTTATTGTGGGATAAATATACAAATAACATTAGCTGGTCATGAGCTAGTAGGTCCGACTAAATAGCCATGAGAAAATGCAAGGTAAACATTGAAAATCGTATACTCAATGTAAAAGAGGTACATACATCAGTAATTATAAAAATGAAAAGCATATACACATTTTAACTAAAATATATAGCAGTTGAAAGTACGAATAGAATAAAAATCTTTGTCCATTGAGTTTAAAACAAATTGGGTGATTAAACTACATATAAAGACTAAGACACTGGTAATAATGGGAAACATTTTTGCAGGGATATATCATGATTTGATTAAAGTAAGAGCTTCGTACGTATGTTTTAAGTCATGGTGCCATGGCCATACGCGTGCTTAGTCATTGTGCAATAGATACACATGCACTCTATGTAATTGTGCAATAGCCGTACGAATGTTTAAGTCATGGTGCAATAGCCGTACGTGTGTTGTAAGTCATGGTGCAATAGCCGTACGTGTGTTGTAAGTCATGGTGCAATAGCCGTACGTGTGTTGTAAGTCATGGTGCAATAGCCGTACGTATGTTTAAGTCACGGTGCAATAGCCGTACGTGTGTTGTAAGTCATGGTGCAATAGCCGTACGAATGTTTAAGTCATGGTGCAATAGCCGTACGTGTGTTGTAAGTCATGGTGCAATATCCGTACGTGTGTTGTAAGTAATGGTGCAATAGCCGTACGTATGTTAAAGTCATGGTGCAATAGTCGTACGTGTGTTGTAAGTCATGGTGCAATAAGCCGTACGTGTGTTGTAAGTCACTGGCCAATTGCCAGACGTGTGCTCTAAGGCATTGTATAATTGCCAGAAGCGTGGTGTAAGTCATTGTCCTAGTCACGACAATAGACACACTTATTTAGATCGTGCTATTATTGTTCTTGCCGGGGATTCTTCAATGACTTCAATTTAGCTGTTGCTAGGTTTCTTTTGTCTTGGGGATGATTGCAGTAGCCCGACCTAGAAATCAGTGGTAGTCTAACTTTTAACGGAAATCACAGTGAATGGATCCAAGGAAAATCAATACGGGACAGCCCTAGAGTGTGTCGTTGGACGACACATAGTTTGAACGACCTATCTTAACAATTAAATCATCGGGTCAGTGTGAACTAAACTACCCTTTTCTTTTGAACAGTTGAATTATTGGTGCATGCAAGGGGAAGTTTTATGCAAGAAGTGCATCGAAGGTTAGGCACTTTGGACCGGACTTATTTGACACCACGATGGTGTCGAACATCCCTTAAAACGGGTTTCATATTATGCGCAACCTTGCACAGGATGTATAGTTTCCATTGAGAAAAGGCGTTGCTTGCGCTCGACCAAACTTGTTGCATAGATAAACACAGCAACCAGTGACAAATCAAATGGTCCTATAATAAAATGCGTTTAGTAAGACTTGTGAATATGAGCAAATTTTACTATCTTAAAATTCCTCAAAAAAAAACAGTTTGGTGTAAAAAGGAGACAACACTCCAAAGTCGTGCGTTCTTGTGTCTGTCTGATCAAGAAATCATTCCTGTAGCGCGTCGTAGTCTCACATGTACTCAGACAATTTCTGCCTGCATGCTGAGACACAAGAGCTCATTCCTTCCCCTGGTGTGCATATGTGAAGAAGAATAAGGACAATTCCACCGTCATATAATCCATACAAAGGATTTTCATTCTAGCACTAGAAGCATGTTTAGGCAAAAGCCGGCGCTGCGTCAGAAAGTAAATCGTCCAGTTTAGCGCGCGGCTATCATTTTGCACTATAGACCAACATTGCAAAATTAGTAAGAACGTTATTGCCCTCATCAAGAAATAAAGACGAGCAATTGTTTCTACATGTTACATAAAATTTGCAGAATAAATTTCAATCTCCCGTTTAATTCTCCAATCGTGTCACTAAGCATTAGTGACAATCAGGCGCCATGGTACGGGTGATAGAAGAACCGTCAGATGTCACAAGTATCTGTGTGAATAAGGCATACTTATTCAAAGCATATAACGACTCCTTCTATACCAAGCTGAATGATTGGTGGAAAACAGGACTGTGACATTAATGGGGATTTGGTCTAGTGGATATGTGAGTTTCCCACATCAGCTAGGCGACTGGTGCCAAAGGTTGTAGTTTCGAGTCCCGCTCGTTCCGAACATAAAATATATATTTTCGGCATTTCCTTAATGCTGGTGGATTTAAGTCCCCGATTCTGGAAATAAATGCCGACTCAGTAAATATACTGGATTACCGTGTTGATATGGCACTCGCACGTAACTACCTCCACTGAACCATTCGTTTTTGGGAATGGGGATTTGGTCGAGTGGATATGTGCGTTTCCCATTTCAGCTAGGTGACTGGTGCCAAAGGTTGTAGGTTTGAGTCCCGCTCGTTCCGAACATAAAATCAAATCATTTATTTTATTCGGCAAGAGCAGTATATTTCTAGGTTGGATATCAGGAGCTGCCTGTTCATAGAAAACTGCTTTGTTGAATGATACAGGCCAAAGTAGTGCAGCACCTATCATGACTGTCCTAACTAACTGCTTATCTGTCAACTTCAATTACGGCGGGGAGTTAGTGCGCGTTTTACAATGAGAAAGCTAACTTGCTGCAGTTTTGTCGGGAACCCAAGCAATAGGATTGATATATAGTAACAAATTAGACAGGGTATGCGACAAAATGTACCAAAGCGTCATTCTAGAATTATATATTGTAGGTCTAGAAATGTTCGTGGTCGATTTAAATTTGGTTCTTTTTGCGCTACCGCCCAAGGCGCGAAATTAAAATGCAGAAAATAGGTTGTATTGTATTTAACTACATTTTATGACCTTGGATTGCGCGAAATTAAAAGGCGCGAAATTGCTGTAGCTTAAGAAAAATTCAGTTTGCGCGAAATTAAACTTGCGTGAAAATTTCTAAAACTAAAGTGTTTGCCTCTCCGTCCGTCGGTCAGTCCGTCCCTCTGTCCGTCTGCTTGCATATCTGTCCAAATATCAATGCATCTGATCCGGGACAGTATTGGTCACTCACACGTGCTGTTCATTGTTTCTTCGACTATCGCTCAGCCATATTAATCCAAAGTAACTTTAAACTATTAATCTACCTTTTTCAAAAGGGGCTGTGTGGCAGCACGTCACGTGACAAGTAGCACTGCATATATATTTCAAAACTTGATTGCACCAGTAGTAGCTTTGTTTCACTCTAGTTGTTTCTCAATTTTTCAATTGTGCGTGAATAGCATAATAGCAGTCCTAATTAACAATTTAAAGTAAGCCGGGTTTTCACACGATCATGTAATAAATCGAACATGGTCTTTTGAAAAAAAGCATGTTCCATATGGGTTTATATTACATCCTTTAGTTTGCTCCTTTTTTATGCCTACAAAAATGACACACGATACTCTCGAGCCACAAGTACATCATTTCCCTGTGTTTTCACATAATATATGATATGAAAGGTCTTCGCTTCACATATGAATGTCTGTGAAAATGTACCAAAAGCGTACATTATACGGGTCATCAAAAGTGAAGGTTCTTTGAAAGAAGAAATGAAATAATGATTTAAAGTGACCTTCATTTCACAAATGTCTCCCATGGTTAACCTGCTTGGATGTAATATGTTGCTGTGTGCCTCAGGCCTGCCTGAATACAGCTTCAGGTTTTAAAAAAGTGCTGGCAATGAAAATGCAACATCTTTTACAGGTAGTTTGCTTATGAAGACATGGATGTAAAAGTGGCTTAACGGGTTCCTCTCTTACCTCAAACATGCCAAAATGTTGTTCCTGTAACATAAACCTAACTTTGTTCAATAAGTTAGAGTCTATTGAAGCTGTTCAGTTTAAACATATTTTATTTGTAAATAGAATTGCCCGACAAGCTCACCAGCCTATATCAGGGCCTCTTGTACATTTACATCAGTACAACATAAAACAGAAAAATCAGTACATGGATAGGTGGCATACAGGACCAACAAGAAGAAAAGAAGGAAGGAAAACGATGATGATGTGTGAGCATTGTTAAAATAATAGTACTTATGCTATTGCCAAACTTAAATCCAAGTTATATTTTGAATCTTCCAGAAAGTCTAAGATGTTTGTGAACGGCTTTGAATATCTCCTTGCTTTGTTTTATAATAATTTCGCTCGTTTCTATTCAAAATAAAAACAGTTTTCAGGTTTAAAGTACCAAATGTGTGTGTTTTTTACATTGTAGTTCGTTTCTTAGTATAACATATTTGTTGCATTCAAAGAAAAAGTAGTGAACAGTCTCCCGACGTTCTAAACAGGGGCACGATGGAGATTTAACAACTCTAATTTTGTGCAAATCATTATTCAGCTGACTGCAGCCCATTCTCATTCTAAAGTGACTCATGGCATATTTCCTTTCTCCTAAACAGTACAGCTCGTTACGTTTTGGTTTAGTTCTGTTAAGTTCCCTTTTAAATTCGTCCAAATGCCAATGGTCCTTGCTGTTCGGGATAATGAATTCCACTCACGAATGCGTGATGGGAAAAAAGAGTTGAAAAGTGTGGCTTTATTGGTATCAATAATTCTAATTTATTTGGTCCGTTGTGAAACTGCTACTGGTAATGGTCTTAAGAGATACACTGGGGATAATCTATTTATGATTTTGAATATAAGTGCCAATTTTTGTTTCCTTCTACGCTCAGCTAATTTTTCCCAGTCTGTCTCTATATAGATTTGTTGTAGATTCGTATGGGCAAGTGGCCTTGTCACAACCCGGGCTGCCAGCAGCTGAGCAGTTACAAGTCTGTTCTTGTCCAGTTTCGTGCATCCATCTCAGACCACACTGTCGTACTCCAGGCAAGGGTGTACAAATGTAAAATAGAGTGATTAAAGAGATTTTCTCTTTAAATTATACTGCAGGCGCTTGAAAACGCTTTTTTTAAAAATTGGAATAAGATGATTTAGGTTTACTGACCATGGAAGATTAGCAGAAAATCAAAGCCCAAGATGTTTGTGCTCCTCTACATTTTCAAGAGTATTATCATTGAAGGTCAAATTGGGGCTGTTTATTCAAAAAAAATGTCTACCTGACTCTGCTCAATGTCAGGGACGCGGCTCGGCTGGAAATATGTGGAGTGAAGGCAGCTGTTGAGCCGTCCTGCTGACTCAATGAGGCCGCTCTTATTGACGTGGTCCCCCGTTGACGTACTGAACGTAACACAGCTGGAAGGCAGTCCGGAGGGGCTGCTTGCCACAGTCTGTCTATGTAAGTCTAACTAAATTTTGGACGAACAGATGTTGATTTATTTATGTATAAGATAAGACAAGAGATGTAGTAAATGGCATTTTACTCGGCGTAATGACAAGCCCTATCAAATATGCACCAGCTCACAGCGATTGACGGCCTCCGTGCATCTGATGCTATTAAAGAAGAGTTAAGGTCCATGAGCGTAAACTTACGGAAGAGGCTCAAAGTTATTTCCTTGAAAAGGCAGCTCCGGAAAACGACCAACACAAAATAGAGAAAGAGGCCGACAAGATTTCACAGGAAGTCGTCCTGTAATAGAGAGTTCTCACCTACATTGAACAACACCGCTTCTAATCTGTATTGAAAACGAAAAGAGCATATGTATGTATGTATGTATATATGTATGTATATATGTATGTGTGTATGTATGTATGTATGTATGTATGTATGTATTTATGTGTACATGTACCTATCTATAACACCTACATTCCCCTAATAATACACAGTACAAAACCAGAAGCTGCTGCAGGCAGGGAATACACACGTATATTTACAGGGTACACACACGTATATTTACATGGTACACTCATGTATATTTACAGGGTACACACACGTATATTTACATGGTACACTCATGTATATTTACAGGGTACACAGACGTATATTTACATGGTACACTCATGTATATTTACAGGGTACACTCATGTATATTTACAGGGTACACACATGTATATTTATAAAATACACAGGACAAAAACATGGATTGAAGGAAAAATAAAGAAGCCTTTCACAGGTGTACACTTTATTTTGCAATTCCATATTTTCCATATGAAAAACTGTACCTCTGCTTTATTTTTCACTTGTGTTTTCACAGTGTCAACTTTAAATTCTCCACTTCTAGTAAGATCACCTTTTAATTGCATTATCCCTTGCTGTGAAAAGTCGTCCTTGACCAAGACCTCTCCTCTCACTTTAATGAAATGATTACACCAAATAACCTCATTTAGTTTATTTTTGGCATTTTTCCAACCAATATCTTTTAAACTTTTGGAAAGCCAGGAAACAATTCTTATAGTACTGGGGAACTTCTGTTTCTTGTAACAATTTTGATGAATCACTACATTTCAAAACAAAATACTCTTTATTAAATTCAGCATCTAAACATTTTGCATATTGCTTTGCTAAAACATTCCAACTTGCATTTTCATCTTAAATTTTTTTAAACATCATAATATATCCTCTATCTTTCATTTTATCAATATCGGGTGCACCTAGTCCCCCTTCTGATTTTCCTCTTGTACATACCTTTTTACTGACCAATTCTACCTTATCTTTCCAGATATATTCCCTCAGTATTTGTTTGATGTCTTTGATACTTTCCTCCTGTATACTTTTCATCTGTAATGGGTATCTTAGAATACTAATACCTATTGATTTTATTAAATACACTCTTCCAAATAAAGATAAGTTTCTTTTTGCCACCCTTCCAAGTTTTTCTTAAATTTTGCTACTTTTTCTTTCCACAATTCCTTGTTATTTTTCTCTTTTCCTTGCGGTAGACCTAATGCTCTCACCTGCTCAGCTGTCCAATCAATTTTTGTGTTAAATTGACTGCTACACGTGTACACTTACTACTAAAAGATATTACCATGGTTCTAAATAGGTACATCGTCACGGTTCCACAATAAACAATAATAACAAAGTAGAATTGTATTTGTACAGATATTCTTCAAAGTCAGTTTCTTGAAAAAGAAATGTGCATAGTAGGCCCTGACCTGTCGAAGAAATATCTCCTATTGCAGTTTCCTCATCTCAATCTATAGAGGTCAAGTTTCCCTTAAAAAGGAATTCGGTGTGAATGGCAAAATAAATATGGTGGTGGTGGTTGGGGGGGGGGGGGTCCAAGAAGCTTTAGTGGTATTTGAGATCGAACCATCCTGATCTCAGATGTTATTGAGAAATGTGTGAAGACATAGAATCTAGTGCACTTTAATTTTATTGAATGGTGCTGTTTTGTTTTTTTGTTTGTTTGTTTTTTTTTTGGGGGGGGGGTAGGTTTATTTTGTTCTGTTTGTTTGTTGGGTTTTTGCTTTTCTAGGGGTCTCTCTGTCTCTCTCTCTCTCTCTGTCTCTCTGTCTCTCTCTCTCTCTCTCTCTCTCTCTCTCTCTCTCTCTCTCTCTCTCTCTCTCTCTCTTCAGTTAAACAAATCTAAAGCAGACACTATATTTTTCATACTGGACCAGTTGGTTACACAGACTCCAAGAGCTTCCTTAGGAAATTAACATATAAAGGCGACAAAACATAGCTGTAATCTGAGAACTAACGATTTCCTTTAAATATTACTGTGGAGACAGATTATTAAATACCTGTATTACGTTCTCAATGCGAAGGAAAACAGCGAAATAAGAACAGCATACAAAGAAGCGGATATCTCCAATCAAATTAAAAACACTTATACGTATGATACAAATGGAATCATATTTTGCTTCAATCTGTAAATTGATCATGTTAATTGGGTACAACTTAAAGAAAAAAAATCAGTCATAATTAAAAAAAATATGGAAAATAACACTCAACAAAAATCTGGCAATTAATTGTGACAGCAGGAAATAAAGGTTTTAAGGATTGTGTAAACAAAAATCTAGATATGAAAAAAATCAAGATGGTGTCACAAATCCGACTCAGAGAAGTGCAATTTGTAAACTCCGGACCAGCATTCATAAATTGAATATTGAAACAGCGATACCCCTCTCAATTCCAGTTACACATTAAAAAAACACCCAGCGTAATACGATACTGTTGGGGATGAACTGCATTTTTTTCTGATTAGCCAAAGTTTGAAAATTTAAGTAAGGAATGGAGGATGAGTTGAACAAATTTAGATTCAGATTTAGACTTAAATTCAGATTCAGATTCATTTTATTCGACATAGAAGTAATTATATTGTACAGATTTTGTTAATCGGCAAAAACATATATGACAAAAACAGGATAAATAATAGTGAGAATGGAATAACCATACACACATTATGGTAAGGATGTCCCGGCTAAGAATGATAAACATCCGCTTCCGCAAGGGCCACCTAGGAAAAGTTGAGTTGTATAAAACACCTAGATTCAACAGAGGTTCAATTCATTACAGAAAGAATCAAAGACAAAGAACTCCAGCATTAATGTATAAGCTTTCAGGTATGATTACGAAGTGTTATTACTGACAAAGCGATCAACAATGGAGCAAGTTTCAGAATGTTTGTTTATATAATATGTTTAAACATATCCAAAGAACCCAGAGAAGGAGTGTGTGTGAATTTTTCCTGTTATATGTAAGGGTGTATCAAAAAGTAATTTGGGGATAAAGTGTCGCATGCACTTTTCTGTGCATACATGTTTGGGGGGGGGGGTTAAGTCAGAGTCAGAGTCAGAATTATTTTATTTGACAGAAAGTACTGGTAAATTAACATTACAAAGAGTATGTAATAATTGATAGATATATGTTCATGCTATTGTTTGCAGAAATGAGAACAGAACTGCCAGGATGACTCCAGTTAAGGACGGCTTGTCCGCTAACACTGGGGCCACCTTGGATCAAAAGAGACATAATTACAAAATATTTATACTGAAAATGAGGTCCTGGATTTCATGCATTAAATATACGAAGAGAGATGGCAAAAAGATATACACAGGATATTGAATTAGTAGACATATAATAAAACATAAACAGAGACAACTTATTCAACAACTACATACATAACAATTTGGCATACTACACACATCTTGGTATTAATGTAGGAAATAAAATTTAGTAAAATTTGATAAGCCATGATATGAGTGTGTATGCAATTTTTCGGTGTTGCAAGAAGGGAGGTCTCTAATTAGGGAAGAGATACAGTATCGAACGCAGCGTTCTGAAGTAACTTTGTCAGGCTTCGCAAGATGGATATTTTCTCTATTTCTAGTTTCGTAGGAGTGGGTATGTTGTAGCGGAGTTGGAAATATATCATTGAAATATGAAGGTAATTGATCCTGGATATATCGAAAATAAAACTTGATCGCCCTCAATCTAAAAATGGTAGGGGTGGCATAGTGAGGAATGTTGCAATATCTCGTGGAATATGGGTGAGTAAGAGGTAATCCTGAAAGCCTGTGATTAAAGAGTGATCAGGAAATTCTTTTTTAGTGTATCTATAGTAAAATTTAAAATCTTTAAATTTCAACAAGTGGGACGTTTTTAAAATCTTTAAGTCCCTAAATAAAGGCTCAGTATGTACATAATAATGTTAAGAACATATTAAACGAAAAGCCGATTTCTGAATTTTAAATATGCGATCACAGGAATAACCCCAAGCCAATATGCAGTAATTAACATGTGGCAGAAACAGAGAATTGTAATTTAAAAGCAGTGTATTTCTAGGAAGTTGATGATGTAGCCTTTTAAATATTCCTATAATTCGAGCAGTTTTATTAGCAATCCTATTTATATGGGCTTTCCAATTTAATTTTACGTTGATTATAATCCCTAGGATATCAAACTAACTTGTTCTTTCTAATTGTGTGTTTTGATTTTTAGATTATTATTCATGTCGAACCTACGTTGAGGAAAATAGAAAAACATATACAGTAAAACCTGTCCTTGTGGACACCTGTCGACTGTGGACACCCGCTTAATGCTGACAGTTTTGGTCAGAACCGAATATTTTTAAGTCATTCTCATATTGGTGAAAACTGTCTACAGTGGACACCTGTCTATTGTGTATTGCGGACACTTTTTGGGGTACCAACTGTAAAAATAACCTGTCTATTGCGGACACAATATATCAATGCATTTTTTGCGACTTGTTATGTTCCAAGTTGTAATGCCTGAACAATGCCGTGCATGTTAAGCTGGAATCAGAGACTAATTAATCCATTGTTCAGTGGCCAGTAACACATAATAAGCTCACTCAGCCAAGCACTTAGGCTGCAATGCCTCAACGAACATGCCAGGTGTCTCTGAGCACTGGTGCTCCTGTTGAATGAGGTTGCCCACACTTTCTCTGTCTATCAAACAATTAAGCTCCATAGATCAATCATTAAGCCTAAAACCAAGGACCCACTGAGACTCATGTGAAGTTATTCACAATTTGTAACAATGGCACTTACAGTTATACTGTACTCAACGGATAATATATCCCTGTGGTATGTTTGTTGTTTGTTTCTTTTCTGTTAGTAAAAGAAATTACGCAAACTTTCTTTAGCCTGGTAAGCCCATACATAGACAATTTTTCCCTTAAAAGATAAAAACGGTAAAATCCCAAGTTAAGATGCATTTGAGTAACGTGTCACGGGCATAATGTACAAAAACTGAGAGCAAATGTACCCTGAGATCCCAAAAGTTCAGCCCCTGCCTACTGTGGACACCCGTCTATTGCGGACACTTTTGCCAGAACCACGGGTGTCCGCAATAGACAGGTTTTACTGTATTGGTTTTTGGTACATTTACAGATAATTTGTTTGCAGCAAGCCAGTGATATACTTTATTAGGTTCGGTGTTTATGTTGTTTGAGATATTTCTGTTGTTTGACTGAGGTCCAAACTTAGAAGTAAAAAGTGAATTTATGAGAGTTGTGTCATCAGCATAGAGTATTGACTCAAAGTTTTGGGTGGCTAGATAAAAATCATTAAAATGGATTGTGAAAAGAAGTGGCCCAAGGATAGCGCCCTTAGGGACACCGGTTGTGATATGTAATGGCTTGGAATGAGCGTCATCTAGCTGAACATATTGGGTTCTATTGGTCTAGTAGCTTTTAAACCATTTCAGAGATGTCTCAGAAACACGATAATATTTTAATTTGTATAAGAGAATTTCATGATCCAAAGTATCGATAGGTCAAGAAAGATTGTCATGAGTGTTTCACCATCATCAAGAATCTTCTATATTCTATCAATAAATTCTAAATTGGCTGTTTCAGTAGTATGAAGCTGTTTTAAGCCATTTTGACTGGTGTAAAAATATGGTGTCATGCAAAATGATCATACATTTGACGATAGATCACTTTCTCAAAAACTTTTGAAAGAGTTGGTTGTAGAGATATAGGCCTATAGTTATTCAGAATCTTTCCATCATCCTTCTTATATGTTGGTATTACTTTAGCGTTTTAAAGTTCATCCGGAAATATTGCAGTGGTAAAGGAATGGGTGATTACTTGAGCTAATGGAGTCACCAGTGAAGACTTAATCTTTTTTTATAAGTCTCATCAAGAGCTGATCATGCTCCGAGCATAGTTTAATATTGATTCTATCTCAGCTGGAGAAGTATTTATAAAAGGGAAAATATTTTCCCATCGATGATTCAGGTATCTACTGAAGTGAGATAAGTTTTGCTGCTCTATGTTGGCTGCCAGTTTTAGGCCAACATCTGTTAAAAAAATACATTAAATTTGTCTGCTATTTGACTCTTATTAGATTCCTCTCTGTCATCAATCATAAAAAAGAGTGAAAATCATGTTTTTCTTTTATTTACATTTAGAATCGTTTTATAACATCCCATGCCTTTTTAGTGTCTTTTTTTAAATTTTCAAATTGTGAGTGGTAGTGATTCCACTTATTTTGTTGAATTGATCTGTTTAGTATCTTGTAAATTTTTAGATTTTGCTTCAGGGTCGGGAATTGCTGAAAATCGGGATGTGTACATGTGGTCCTCATTTGTTTGTAGAAATTGTCGCTAAATTTTGTTTGATCTTAATATTCCATTTTAAGTCCAAGGAAACTTTTTATCCTTATATTTGTTAAAACGGACGGTTTTGGTGGGTAGATGTTTATTTTTAAACTGATATATTATGTGAAGTTTGTCGTAGCCATGATTAGGGTCACGGTGTATCTCATTATGGAGAACTTGCATGAAGATATTTATGTCCTGCATCTTATTTTGAATTGACACAGGATCTTTTGTTTCGATTTGAACATATTTACAATAGGTTGGGCTTGAAGGTTTATCTTCTGGTCTGGGTATGTAATATGGAAACAAGAACTTTGATGTTCTCCACTGGTCCCCACAAATATCTTATATCTGCATATTTTTTTTGGGGGGGGGGGGCGGGGGGGGCAATGAAGCTAGATTTATTACTCGCTCGGATTATATTGTAACGATGTACATGTATATAGATAAACTATAGCGTGTGCAGGTACCTGGGCCCACAGAACAAAAGAGTGTGTTCTTTGGGGCGATGTACTCGTGCGAGAAATAAAAGTACTGACCCTAGCCCATAAGACAGTGCAACAAGTGCCCACCTTTTACTAACTTTATTTATGCCCATTGCACTTATACGGAAATATGTTGATGTTAACGCATATCCAATGCAATATGCTCTAGCTTGGTGTGCTTTCTGTGCACTTTTTGAGGTTATATTACTAATGTGTGCACTTCTAGGACTTGACAGTTTGCAGGAGCGCATAACCTTTTAAAGTTAGCAACAATGCCTGAGACGATCATGCGCTTTTGTGCACTTTTGGAACACGGACATTTTTCAGGCACAACATATACGGTCGTAGTTAGGACACCTGGTTGTGTATCATAAAAATATCCCCTACTCGTTGCAGATAACATGTGGTATTTGAAATTTAAAATGCCAATCAAAATGTTCCTATAATGATTATTCATCATTTAAGAAATACACTTTTCATTCAATACGTCTAACTATCATTTGAACTCTTAAACGTTTATTTCTATTATAATATGAGTAAGGCATTATAATTGTGTGAATTTCAGTCCTTTACGACAATATCGCATTGCATTAGTAAATACGATTTGTCCATATAAAATGCGAAACAATATGGAAATGTAATAACCCCAGCGTACACTTTCTATAAAACATGGAATAGTATAATTGTAATTTGTCCTGCGTACACATTCTATGAAACATGAAATAGTATAGGCAACAACAGGAAACAACAGCTTTTCGTTTTTACTATATCATGCACAGAATACGCAGTGTTTTTATCATGAATGCGGGTTTTAATATAAGGCTCCGAAGTGCAGTATACGTTAATTCACTTCCAGCTTCATCCAAGAAATGCAGTCCATTGAGTGCACTTACAGCCTTGTTTACATATTTGCACCCGCACTTCAAGTCAACGTTTCCTTGCCATTGGCACATATGCTAATTACAGGAGTGTGCGTGTGACAGCTACATCTATTCTTTGCAAAATACCGATAAAACGCAAGACGATCTAGCAAAATTTATATAAGCACTTTAGGGACAGTACCGGGCATGTTTTGGCCATTCAAATGTGAAGAGGTGAAAGTGTGGAATAGAGTTTTGAAGTGCTCAATAACATGACTGCAACGGGCTCCGAGCTCTGATCGTGAAAATGAGGCAGGCGAATCACCTCATAAAAATGAATATGATTTAAAGTGACCACATATTGTGGGCAGTCGGCCGTGGAAAGGACAGTAAGCGTCACCTGTGGCCAAAGTTACAATTGTATTTTAACCGTGCTATTGATTCAACATTAAAAGGTCAATTTACTAACAATATGGTTCGCACGTTTCAACAGTCGTGCATGACCTGACATGCGTAAAGAGGTAAACAGTAAATGCCAAGCGAGGAGTGATCTGTGTACAGCTCTGCGCTGAACGCAGTCTCATCCCAGAGAGAGAGAGAGAGAGAGAGAGAGAGAGAGAGAGAGAGAGAGAGAGACCCCTTTAACCGCACAAAAATTTACTGCCTCCAATTTAAAGGGGTAGAGGACAGGACTTGACAGTGTTCACCAAATGTCATACACTTGATTCATTTTTGTTCAGAGTTAGCAGCAAAACAGAGCTTGATTTTGGGGGGACTTTCATAGTGAGGAGTTGGTGTCATCATGAGGTTTGTTTTACAGTTCAGGTACAAGACGTCCATTGTTACATTATTTGTTAGAAATCCCCCAGGTTTTTACAGGTAGTCTGGCTGTAGCTGTTTATTTCATTATCACCGGGACTTAATAATACGCGCAAGTCTGTTTCTACTTCAGTTATACACTGGCAGAAGTGATGGTTGGACGGACTAAGGTGAAATATCCACCTAGAAGGGGTACGAAGTAGTTCAGAGTACACCAAAATATTCTTATCGGAACATTTACTTCACAGATTTAGTTGATTTAGTTATAAGGTTTGGCTTGACAGGTATTCTTCATTTATATTAAATCTCTGCATTCTTAAGCAAGGCTTCACTTATCAAGCTAATTCACCATTTGCCACGTTCATATCTATCTATTATCATATGGATTGACTTTGCTGAATACTTAGCTAAGGCAAAAAGCCGCTAACTCAGAGAGACACGTGCGGGTGCAGGCTGGAACATGTTCTGCGTAGTTACCAGTTGAAGACCCTTTACTATATTTGGGGTAATGCTGCCGATATTTAAAGTCTACAGAGGAATGTGGGCAATATGTACAATAGTACTTTTATATTAATGTAAGGTAGACAGTGATAAGTAAACTTATGGAGAGTATAAAGTTTTTATTACAAGGTAGGGTAACAACGACTAGAAAGTGGTTTTAGGCAATAAGACTCAAGTATGATAATATATCATCTTGATCATAATTACAGGTGACCTCAACGATGTATATATAGATGGGGACTTCCGACAATGTGGACTGCAAGCTTGCCGATAATTTCTTAAATATTAACTCGCTTGCTGATCTTTCTTTATTGATTACTGAACCCACTTGAGTAAAGGTGTATAGGGAGAGGTTACTTTGATTATAATCCTACCTATTTCCTTAGTCTTCTATTATATGGCAGTACTCTTTTGGAAATGTTGTACTTTGGATTATTAGTTCGTAATGTACAATGTCACTGCCAAGGCGCAGTCCGTTTGATCGAGGTGTTTGGAACAGTAAAAATATAAGCTTTCACCAACTCAAAGAAATTCTATACATAGCACTTTGTGATCCTGCATTTAATATATTTGATAATATTACATGTTACTGGACCAATACATTCCTGGATACCGTAAAACAGTAAATCCCATCCACAGAAGTCTTAGTACAACGGGAGAAGAACACAGATTAATACAATGATTAAGAGGTCAGTCAGAAGGTGCAATAGGGTTTGGAAACGATCTAAATAAACTGTGCACGGAGAACATTTTCAAATGTACAAAAAACTTTGCATAATAATGCGATGGACCCAATAGTTTGTACGATCAGACTGTATTTGCCAAACTGAGAAATGTTATAAACCTGAACATGTAGCGGGGTATTACCACAGCTCTATTCGGAAATAAAATCACCAAAACATACCTCCGCTAGTTGAAGATGTCAAATCATATCCCATAGCCTCCAAAAGTCTGACATTTTAAAACATATTTTGCTAGTCAATATAAAATTTCGTAAGGCGTAACCCACCTTATTCTGTCTCCTCTTGAACCGAGCGCAAACACAAAATTAACACATCTTTTTATGAAGAGGAAGATGCTAGGAAAGATTTTTTAATCCCTGAAGGTCCATTCTGCCACTGCGGTTTAGCCCTTTGTTTTTTATCCAAAATACCTATCCATCCGTATCCCATTAATTAGCAAACTTGTTTAACAATTGACACATTTGACAAGTTTAATAGCAATCCACATTCAATTTACAACTGTTCAGGCATTGATGACATAAAACAATGAGACAGTAATAATTGCATATTAATAAGTTAAAATAAAGGTTGATTTAAAAGATCTATTAAAAAATTTGTTAAGACCATATCAATGTCCACATCATCCATTTGACTCCATAAAGTAAAAAAGGAAGGCACACGTCACCATGGTTGACCAGATATATACACAAGAAGCAGATTTCGGCAGGAGATATATGGTTCAAATATATTTGATGCAGCTCGTCCTAGAACTGTCCAAAGAATGCACATCACGGATTTTCTGGGAGATGTTGTTCTATATTTTAGATCCTAAATAATGGAGAAATGTTGGAGCAGAATTGTTCAAGTAAAAATAGGAGTTGGAGGACGCTCGTGTGTTTCAGGTATGAATGTTCGAATTTCGGGAGAAAGATATTTTGCAGGTATAAAGGAACTTTGTCATTGAAAATTTTCCACCGAAGGATACAGGGATTATAATGTCATCTCTGGCTTACACCCATCTATTCTAGAGTCCTCAGCATATCTTCATTTTGCGTCACAGTGTGACACATAGGATTGTCCCCATAGTCGTATTTTGTATTGGCTGTATTCGTTAAGCTTCCACAACTGTTAAAACGTCCAATATGTCCCCATTTTGAAAGCTAAAGACAGGCAATCAAAAAACAAATAAGTGCCAAATATCCTTATTATCCAATGTTTAAAGGGCATAATAATGAAAATCCATTAACATTCTGTAAATCCAAATAACGGAGAAACAAATCCCTATTTCCCCTTCCACTATTCTCAGTTTGCGAAACTTAGATGAGCATAGAAGAAACTCCGAAAAGTATTCAGAAAAAGACTTGATCGTAACAAAAAACACATTCCTCTGCATTGTTATGGAAAAATAGACCGGCTGAAATATATCATATCTGAATGCATCTTGTCTGATTCCTCTGAAGGACCTGATGTTTCAGTATGGGTTCATAGATAACCACGTGTGCCGGCGTAGCACCCTCAAAAAGTGCCATCCATTCTGCTGCACATAGCGCAGAGATATTCCGGGACCTTATCAGCCAGACATCATTGACAAAACAGATAGCTGATCTACAAAAGTCTTGGTAGAACAGTTATTGTTTCCAAATATCAGAAAATATCAGTAAATGTTTGAACTGACTCATTAAAAAAGTCCACCATCGGATGCAGCTACAGAGTACCTAATTTTGGTGAAAAAAAAGTTCATGTGAATTTGTTTAATCTTAGTGAAATTATATCAATTTGAAACCAGAGCCTCGTTTTTGATTTCTCTATCCAAGATGGCCGCCAACAATTGGTTATGGGCTGTAATTTCAAATGGGCGTAATTTCTTTACAACATAAGAGTCTTGGAATTTTTTTACCCAAAAAGTATGTACTAAATCAGCGTAACTTCTGTGTTTTCACGTATTTCATACACAGATTTAAGCCTGCTAGGTAAAATGGAAATAAACCTTTGCAAAATACCCCTTTTTTATATTTGGGCTAATTTCGAAAATATATATTGTTTTCGAATTGTTCTACGTAAAAGATTTGTTCTCTTCGATTTTGTGATTTTTTTTTTTTTTTGGTTATAAATGTGTCAAGCAGACGAAAATAAGCCAAAAACAAAAACTACCCAGAAAACTAAGGTTAACATCAGCGTCACTTGAAGGTCATTTCAAAGTTACTGCCCATTTTGCCTACTGGTATGTTCTATCCATATGCCAAGTTTCATCAAATGTAGATTTCTCTACCATAGGTATCCAGCATATCACCAAAATTGGGTTATTCTAATGCCCACAATTGGCTTAATTGGCCACGGTGTGGGTTCTTTGTAACCATTGCACCATGGAGAGAGATTCATAAAAGCCCCATAGAGTCTGTCTCTGGTCCACATCCCATGTTAACTAGGATATGTTTAAACCAAACTGTGCAGATGCTTGCACCCAAGCTAAGGCTTTGCCGGCAAACTTTACACTAATGGGTTTCTTTCGGTACGGGTGTATTACTGGCGCAGAATCTCCTGCCAAACATATGGCCCAATGGCAAGTCTCCCTGCCACCCACTCACCTGCCTCCCTTTGCGACCCCGCCTGCTCGCCCACTAAGTCTGTAAACCCAGGAGAGAGAATTAACCCACTCATAATAATCAATTATTCTCTTAATTCGAGACACTCCCAACACATGCAAGCAATAGGAACAGCTGCACAACTAGGTTTGGGACTAATCTTTATTGGCGGTCTGTGGTAACGGGGTACCCCAAGGATCTATTTTAAGATCCTTACTCACACACACGCACACACACACACACACACACACACACACACACACACACACACATATATATATATATATATATATATATATATATATATATATATATATATATATTTACATAAGTTGTTTTATAGCCGGAATTTCCTGTGACAGCAGACATTTCGTGGACAACATTAATGTCTTTTAAAATCTTACAATACCAAGCTGGGTCTTTGGTTGGCGGCTAATCACTGACTTGAAGACAATCCAATATTGAAGAAATTTAATATGAGTGATATTTAGGTGTGGCAACGCCTTGTCTGTTCCGTTTTATGTTTATTTATTTAATTATTTATTTATTTATTTATTTATTTATTTATTCATTTATTTATTTATTTATTTATTTATTTATTTATTTATTTGTTTATTTATTTATATATTTATTTATTTATTTATTCATTTATTATTTTTTATTTATTATTATTTTTGAGGGGGGAGGGGTGTGAAAGAGAAATGTTCATCCCGTTGTTGAAATTGTGAGAGCCAAGTCAAAGTGGCATTCACATATTTATTTATACGCTTGTCAAGAAGGCAAGCAAACTGTTAAATGGACTTGAATTTAAGTTATCTCATAAAACACATTAAGGTATATTCAACAATGATTAAGCCTCTTATGGCAAATATATTTTTTAATTTGATTATTATATGAAATAGCAGGAGGTATACTTTAAAACGTGGAATGCGAAGCAGCAGCAAGGATTTGCACCGCGCCCTAAACCATGCATTGGCTGCTAACCGGTATTGCTTAGCAAACGAGAAAAGCCGGGCGCAAATATCACGAACGTGTACTTTTTCATGAGATAGTTCATAGGCTGGGCCCCAGATACCTGTCCAATCTCGCCTCACCCTCGGCTGGAGACATCAATTGCCAGAATTTATCACACCTTCTTCAATCTCCGTCAGCTCAAGCGTAGAACTGATCGCCTTAGAAATCCCTCTCTTCCTTCTATCTCCCTTCATTAATCTGCCTATCAATATTGCACTTGAGAAACTCTGGGCAGTTTGAAAGACCATATGTCTGATCCGCTTCTTGTTGTCACCAAAGTTCCTCATTACTTTTTATCTGGGAACTCGCTTCGCCAACATCTATCTCAGCGGTTGTGTCTTTATTGTTCCTTACTGCATCACCACTTTTTAAGGTAAAATTTGCAGCTTCACCGTCATGTGACTGTGGGAGTGATATATTAAATTTTTTGCTCATTTCCCCTTACATTTACCTTTGTGTGCCTCATAAAAATAAAAATAGATAAAAACGGACTGAATAAAGAAATATGTTAACATTAAAGATTTATATCCTTTCTCAACCTAAGTCCTGAACACTTACTTTATATAATTATTTATTCATTTATTTATTTACTTATTTATTTATTTATTTATTTATTTATTTATTTATTTATTTATTTACTTATTTATTTATTTATTTATTTATTTATTTATTTATTTATTTATTTATTATTCAGTCAGTCAGTCAGTAAGTTAGCTAGTTAGTTAGTTAGTAAGTCACTGATTCTTTTTTTTTTTACTTATTTTTTTAAGAAGAGCTCAACGGGTCTTAATCATTCTTCAGTATTCTCTGACCAGCAAAATGTTTGTTGAAAATTTTAAGGTTTGTCTACATTACTAGAAATTGATTGCACCTTTTTGACTAAAGGGTGTATGTCGTTGCAGAACATGGTTTCAATGAAGCTCTAAAATTCCCCTAAGTCTACGTCACTGTTATCGTCTGGACCTGTTTTTTTTTCAAAGTGAAAAACATAAATCGAATTGCTCATTTGTTTGATTTTATCGACGATTATGCCGACGACGACGAAAACACCAGCAAAGCCTTGGCAACTACTCATTTTGTCGGGCTGTTTACCATTGATGTTTGGCCAATGAAAAACCAAACTGTTTTCAAAATCACACTGCTGTTGTTTTAGGATATCATGGACCCTGCCCTACATGTACGTAATATCAAACGGTATGCAGACGATACTATGCTCTTAACCTAACTATTGATAATCCAGCGATTGCAGGAAAAATCTTTAATTCTGATTTCTTATGTCAATGGCTGGGCAAATGACTGGCTCATTAATTAAAATGGCCTCAAAATGGAGAGGAAACTAATTTCACGCAATACCTCTTCACCAGGAGATTCACCACTTGTATCGCGGGAACATACATTGCACGAAGTTTACAGCCATAAACACCTTGGGACCACAATTTGCGTAGATTTGAGGTGGGCTGATCCTATCAGAAATGTAAACGTGAAAACCAGGAAGCTACTCAACATCATTAAAAGGTTTACAGTATCGCCTTGATCGTCAAAATCTGTGGAGACTTATCTATATCTCTTTTATGACACCTCATCTAGAATATGGTAAAGCCATCTGCGTATGCGGCTTAATGGTTCATGCTTGTAGGCTGGACGGACTTCAGCTGGATGCCGCCCGAGTAGCTACTCTAGCAATGTCTGGCACACCAAATGATAAATTTTACAAAGAGCAGGGATGGAAAGCTCTAGCAACCACTAGAAAATATATGAATTTCACGTTCGTGTTCAAATTAGTCCCCAACTAAAAAATTTAGTCCCAAACTAATAAACCCCAAACAACTTGCAATCTGTTATTCCAAATATATTGAACAAAGAAAAGAAAAAAATATATATAACACTCAACAGGCATTTAATTTCCCACATTTCAGGACCCAAACGGATTTAATTCTATAAATCCATCCCATAAACTGTACGTCTTTAACATGAGCAAGCGTTTGTCATCCGCAACTTGCCATCTTTCCAATCCTAAATCAAAATTACTTGAATATAATGGCCAGCCGGATGTAAATTCAGAGTTGCATATTTTGGAAAATATACATGCCTCCATGTTGCATAAAGTCTGTGCTTGGGCAGCAGTCAGCTGAACTCTGCTCTTGTCATTATAGGTATTAAAACGAGCTTAAGCCGCAAGTGTGGTGCACCATATGAGGATACGTGGCGCTTCTTTTTTCGTGTGTCCTCTGTATGTCGTTGTGCGCTCCAACCTCCACACGACTGTTTCAAAACATGCTCCGTTTCTTTGCAAATTATGTTTTAAGGTTTCGCTAACTGTTCGCTTTTAGAAAACTTCATTTTTTCCTACAGTAAAAGATACCATTCTCTCAAATGGATTTTCACAAGCAGAAATTGGTTGATATGACGCATTCTGTTCAGCTCATTTGAGGATAGGATTGCAGTCATCACGTACACTTTTGCTATCTTGACCGGCAAGACGCACTTCTATCTGCTTTTGTTCATTGTGAATGTCTTTTTTGATCAGTTAGGCACCTGCGTAGCCCGACTGCCATATCGCAGCACCTCTGCGTCCTGTTAATTCCCGTTTATTTGCTCTGCCCTTTATGTGGTAGATATTATTTTTATTATTAAGCTTAACCCGTTTATTTGCTGTATTTTATATGTAAGACAGATGATTATAAAACTTAATTCGTTTATTTGCTGTACTCTTTATGCAAGACAGACTATTATAAAACTTAACCAGTTTATTTGCTGTACTCTTCAGGCAACAGAGATTATTATAAGGCTTAACCGTTTATTTACTGTAATCTTTATGCAAGAGATATTATTTTAAAGCTTAACCCGTTTATTTGCTGTACTCTTTATGCAACAGTGGTTATTATAAAATTGTAAATTATTACTCTTTGTGCAAGACAGACTATTATAAAGCTTAACCAGTTTATTTGCTGTACTTTTTAGGCAACAGAGATTATTACAAGGCTTAACCGTTTATTTACTGTAATCTTTATGCAAGAGATATTATTTTAAAGTTTAACCCGTTTATTTGCTGTACTCTTTATGCAACAGAGGGTATTATAAAGCTTAACCCGATTATTTGATGAACTATTTAGGCAAGAGAGATTGTTATAAGGCTTAACCCGTTTATTTGATGTACTCTTTATGCAAGAGAGATAATAATAAGACTTAACCCGTTTATTTGATGCACTCTTTATGCAAGAGAGATTATAATGAGACCTAACCCGTTTATTTGCTGTACTCTTTATGCGAGAGAGATCACTATAAAGCTTAACCCGTTTGTACACTGTACTCTTTACGCAACAGGGGTTATTATAAAGCGTCACCCGTTTATTTGCTGTACTTTTATGCAAGAGATCTTAATATAAGGGTTAAACCGTTTATTTGCTGTACTCTTTATGCAACAGCGATCATTAAAAAGCTTGACCCGTTTATATGCTGTACTCTTTATGCAAGAGAGATTATTATAAGGCTTAACCCGTTTATTTATTGTACTCCTTATCGAACAGGGTTTATGGCAAGGTTTAACCTGTTTATTTGCCGTACTCTTTATGCAACAGAAATTATTATAAGGCTCAATCCGTTTCCCAATTGCTTTCACACGGCATTTCGCTACTTCTCATTGTTTTGTTCCGAAATAGAATATTTTAAACCAAGAAATGCATGCTCCCTGAAATGTCAGTAGCATGAGACTTCAACTCTTCATATAAAGTCACAGAGAAGTTCATGTACGAAAATCAAGAAATTGAGGTCAACAGAATATGAGGGTATGTGTGCGGAAACTATGACGTCACCAGTGGTCATAGGAGTACTAGATTTTGTAAGGGAAAGATTGGAAGAACACATGAACTGCATCCCAGGCAGCATGAATGTGCACGATTACTCTTTTTTGCAGAGCAGATATACTGCGAAGAATGCTACCCATAAGCTGAAAAGTATAGCCTAGCTGCGTGATCAAGAACGCGAGCTAGCCTTCACGAATGTACCGCTTCAAGACACCTCGAAGGCTCGATGCGCATTTAAAGCTAGCCTATCTTTCACGTCATCCCCCAAGCCATGTTCCAGAACTTGCTATTCTGTGTTGAGCGCGAGACACTTTTCACGCGTGAAAAGTACCTCGCTTTCTCAGCACAACCACTTGTGAGCTTAAATTACCTGGCACCCCCTTCCTTTTTTCCCAACTGCGTAACATTATACGGTATTTTCTCTTTATAGATAAATTGTTCAAATTGCTTCGAATATATTTTTTTCCTTATTGTTTGTAAACATAACATTTTCTCGTCTATGATAATTATCACAATATCAGATGAATTCATTTTTTTAAACCCTGCCATGGGTCTTATGATCGTCCTGCCTTCAGGTGTACACTTACAATTTTTTTTTTTAGGGTACCAGTATTAAATACTATTCTTCATTGAAAATGTTTGGTATGTCAGCAGATTGTAACAAGGTTATGATGATGGGGCAGTGATGTCTCCTCACCATGCTGCCATAGGGTTTCCCTGAGTCATCATGAGTCACTGTTGTGCCATCATTGGGTTTAAAAGGGCCACGGTGTGGTCATCATCATAATGGTGTTGTCTCGGGTCTCGGGGGGTGATCATGGAGTTCCATCGGAACTCATTCAAATTCCGGAGGGTCCAGCAGGGTCTGATCCCTGCCGAGAGTAATGTTCTTACTGAGCCTGACAAAGATCAATACCGCTTGATGACATTACCTAGGGTGCTATGCTTCAGTTTATTGCGGTATGCATGAAAAGGTAACAAAAAATAGTGATGTAACTCGATGCATTTCTACACATACACACACACACACACACACACACACACACACACACATATATATATATATATATGTATATATATGTGTGTGTGTGTGTGTGTGTGCCGGCGGGTATATCTCAAAAAGCAATATACCAGGACGAAAATGGATCGTTGTGAAGTTCAAATATGAACTTTGATTAATTCGTACGCCTTCGATTGGCATTTCCAGTAAATAAAGTGTCCATGTTAACATCAAAGATTCGAAACTTCTTTCTTTGGATACGTCTGGAATCTTAGGGTTCCAGTGTAGTATCACACACACACGCACACACACATAAACACACACACACACACACACACACACACATATATATATATATATATATATATATATATATATATATATATATATATATATATATATATATATATATATATATATACACAAATCACTTTGGGCACCGTTTTGGCAATTGCATGCCCCATACAGCTCAAAATATTAAGATTCCAACACTAAAGTGGCAACACCGACCTCTGAACAAAATTCTCTCTCTCTTTTCCAGAAAATTCAGAATTCATGGTCAACTACCAATTAAAACAACATTTTGTTAAGGGCGTCGAATTTGTTTACTTTTTGTTTTTTAATCAAATGCAGATATTGAATAGAATTGTATGTTTATATGGCTGCTTTGTGCACACACATACAATATTAACATTGTCTTATCAAGCTGTTATAGGAAAAATTTCCGACTTTGTGGAAAATTAGATATTATAGATACGGAGCGAAGCCCGGTCCCTACTTATGAGTTTAATTCATCACCTCCGAAACCATATTGCCTGGACATTGACATTTAATATGCACGGAGTATCAGATATGCCAACATTCCGTAGCAGGTTTACAGGGGAACGCACATGTTTGTAATTTTTTGTCAAATTTTGGAATATTTTACACTAAAAAACGTAAATATCTATCACAAGTCACTCGGGATTTTGTTTACTCCTCACCTCCACAGCCAGCATATTTTGAAATTAATTAAAACGTGGAAGTTGCACAATGTTTCAGTTAAAAGCCTGGGTCCATTCTTCCATAGTATCTCATGGGACTTCTGGTTGGCTCCCATACCACGGCATTCGACATCCAGAAAAAAATTCAACTCCACAACCCTCAACTCCGCAACAAGAAAAAACTGGAATATTTATTGGCTCAACAAACTTGAAATATAAAATATATTAGTTTGTACAAAAACAAGTTATTGTTTTACATGAAAGTGATGATTAGGTTCAAATTATGCCAGGCTAAAATTACTGGTCTTTCATTGTCTCAGAGTATCACTCGTTTTTGTCATAGGCCACCTTAGCTGAACAGACCCATCTTTACATTTGACAACCCATACGAACATCTTTCAGGAAATAGAAAACATGGTGGATGATCGATGCGTGCTCTTACAGAGGAAAGTGCATTCCTCTGTACTTTCGCAACCGGCTGAACCCTTTCAATGTGCTATGTGCATATTTTCTTTATGTTCAATGAGAACATTTCTGCCCACCAGCTGTTACATGGGGCAAAACGGTACAAAATCCATCAGTTTTTTTCATCACATACTGATTTGAGACATTCTTGTAATGTTGGGGTTCACACCTTACATGTGAGCATAAAAAAACGGTTTAACCACCGTTTTGGGTACCAAAAGTACATTGGTGTCATTGTTAGGTGACTTCACTATCCGAACGAGAGTGTTTCAAGTACCCACCATGACCTCATAGCACATGTATAATTTGGACAAAAATAAATTGTATAAACTTTTTATTTCACAAACATTTAAACTTAGCATGTTGCTGGTTAATAAGATCACACAATTGTGATCTTGGTTGAATGGAACGCCGTACTTGGTTGTAAATGTTCAATTCTACAGGCAGACTTTTAGCATGCTAAATATTCTGTGACCAGTGTCTAACAGAAAAAGCATAGAAAAGAAAATCTGAATCATCAAAACACCCTCCTATAATTCCGAGAAGTCTCCCCTGGCATGTATATGCAGCCATCAGCTCTTCGTTTTATGTTGTCAGGCGACATTTGTTAATTTGAGAGAGACAGAGATAAATTCATTAGCGAGAATGCCATTAAAACTGCCATGCACATCAATCATGTTTTGGTGATACGTTTAGACAAATATGTATGTCATGTGAAGTAGCATATCTATCAAATTATTCATTTGAGAACTCTTCACAGCAAAAACTGTAACACTTAGAATAATCATCAGGTTACATCATTGCACTGTGGGAGAAAGTTTTGTCAGTTCATTTCTCGTAAACCCTTTGTCCATTTTTAATTATATTATTTTTTTCAATTTAATGTTACGCGGTACACCACCTGGGTATTTTACATTTGCATTTGATCACAATGTGCAACCAGAAATGACTGCGATATTCGAAATTACAATATCAAATGAACGAGTCCAATCAGTAAAGAATGACAGGAGATAGTATGCAATAAATGTCCGCAATAAAATATCTGACATTTACAGGGGACTTAAGAAATCATTGACTTACCTGTAATATATAAAAACAATGAAGAAAAACGAAGCTCTTCATCATTTAAATTAAACTTTACACAAAATATTATGCTCTTAAAATCTCTGGTAGCATTTACAAACAGAACACTAACAGCGAGCCTCAAGAGGTAATGTAAATATTTACTATTCTATAAAATAGCTCCGAAGCTAGCATTATCTGGAGAAGCTCAGCTACTGTTCTCTGTAAATGAGATTTCAAATATGCCAATAATTGAACAGAACCTAGCACAACGTGCCCAAACCTACCAAAAAGTGATGTGGACATGATGTGACAAAGTGCGTAAATAAATAAATAGATAGATAGATAAATAAATAAATAAGTAAATAAATAAATAAATAAATAAATTGATGGGTAGATGGATGGATCAAATAGATTTTCAAGCTTAAATAAATTCATAAGCAAAGCTGAAATAAATTCATAAGCAAAGGAAGTGTCGGGATAACTATTAGTGACCAAGAGAAGGGCAGTTGTTTCCCAGTTGTAACCTTGTAAGATGAAACAATTGGTTAGTAGTCTCCGAGGGATGATGCAGCTTATTGGAACATTAAGTACGTTGCAAATACGACTGAGGTGCCAGTGAATAAATATCGGGACTAACGCAGCTTCAACTGGTGATCAGACCCGGCAGGAAGCCCTTCGAGGAATATCCCCATGTCAAGCAGTCTCTTGTGCAGCGGCCTTTCATTCTGAAATTATAAACAAAAAATACGGAAATTAAAACAAAAAAGAAAGAGTGCAGAACACGCAGGTTAGACACGTTAGAGTAATATATCTGTAGAGAGAAACTCAGGTTTCTGCACCTTTGAGTCACCCAGTTGTCACAGTGATAAGTTGTTTTTACAAATTTCTGACAAAATCAGTAGAGCAAATAACAAAACCAGTATTATTAACTATCGCAGCTACACCAGATTAACTAGGTTAATAGAAACACACCCAAGGTATACCGCGCTTAGTTTTATAAGGATTCGTCTAACGTTTATGAAACGTTTACGAGTGGTGAAAGTGCAATTGTAGACAGATAGGCGGACGACCACATATCCGATAGCCGAAGATGAAACGTAGCAATTGTGTTGGGGAGTCAGCTTTCAGTACGGTAATAATGTTGGCTTGGTACTGATGAAAGATATTGTTTCGCTATGAATCACCAAAGTGACTTCAGAGGCAGAGTCAGTCTCTCTTTCAGTGAAAGTCGGACAAATTCTACTAAGAAACATTAAGCGTAATGTGTTTACATTATCGATTAATTTGAACATACAAATATATACACGCACGTACAGATTGCTACTGCAGATGGCACAATGGAATTCCGCACAATAAATTATATTTAAAGCTAGATAAAACGCTCAGCATATCTTCAATGAATAAAGTTTTTATCAGACGAAATGGCAAATGTAAAGCAGTACAGAGCTAAATCTAGATGGTCATACAGTGATGCTGAAGCTTGAAAAATATCTCTTTTGAAATGTTGACTTACGAACCTAACATTAACTATTTTGCAAGTATGCATACGGCGCCGTTTTTTGAGTATTCAGGTTGTTTATATACAGGTCTGATCAGACACTCTAAACTTCTTTTTTGTGTGTGTTATTATTTTTTATCGTACTGAACGCTGTGACTGTGCAAGGGCACCAATAGAAATAGCGAGCAACATTCAAAACACTTCAATTTGTCGAATGTGAATGACATAGCAAATAAACAAACAACCCTCAATATCCGTGAGTAACATGAAATGAAAAATGTGCAAAATTGAGTCTTTTCTGGGCATAATACATTTCCAACACACATATCATTATATCCGCGGTGCAGTTTTCTTTAAACACTTCTCTCAGTTCGCACTGGAGTCAATACACTCCAAACTAGTGAGATATGCGTTGATACAACTATATATATTATATATATATATATATATATATATATATATATATATATATATATATATATATATAATATAGTTGTATCAATGCAAAGCACGGCGATAACAAAGTGATCCTCAAACTCACAGTAAAATAAAACATGCATATGTTGTTTTGAAAGAAACGCCATGTGCAAAACAATGATGGCTTATTCGAGACATGAAAGGCACAGATT
Source organism: Hermodice carunculata (assembly GCA_964020975.1). Lineage (NCBI taxonomy): Eukaryota > Metazoa > Annelida > Polychaeta > Eunicida > Amphinomidae > Hermodice > Hermodice carunculata. Next base: position 95,031,472 of record OZ026624.1, on the reverse strand, counting down.
CACGCTGAACGTATATATGCAAACACTGGTATCACAACCTTTCAAAACATACAAGAACAGTGCATAGATAAAAGAGACGCAAATTCGGACAGGCCTAAGACAAATTCAGGCAGCATCCTACGCATAAATATATGTCTACATTGTCACCAAATGTGGGACGGATATATATATATATATATATATATATATATATATATATATATATATATATATATATATATATATATATATATATGTGTGTGTGTGTGTGTGTGTGTGTGTAAATGTATATATATATATATATATATATGTATATATACTGCAACATCTGCAGGTAACACGTTTTGCAATCGGTAAATTTATTTTGAAACACATGTTCGCGTTATGCGTCACACTGAGCTGCGTAATTTTCAAGACTCTAATCGTACATCAAGCAGTTCATCATATAAAATTTTTTCTGGAACTTTTTCCTGATGTACCGTTTGCGTATGGCGTTACAATTAACCTTCTTGATGGTGCCAGTATGTTGATCTTTAGTCTTTCACAGTGTGAGTGTAACCCTTTTCTTCCCCATCCATAAAGCAACGTATGTAAAGTACCTATTAGTTCATTTTCAATTTTTATGACTGATTGACCTATGACTGAATGGCCTGTGATTGACGTGATCTTTGAACTGAGTCAACTGTAAAGTCTTTAATACTTTATTCTTCATCAATTTATTTATTTATTTATTTATTTATTTATTTATTTATTTATTTATTTATTTATTTATTTATTTATTTATTTATTTATTTATTTATTTATTTATTTATTTATTTATTTATTTATTTATTTATTTATTTATTTATTTATTTATTTATTTATTTATTTATTTATTTATTTATTTATTTATTTATTTATTTATTTATTTATTTATTTATTTATTTATTTATTTATTTATTTAATTTTTATTTATTTATTTATTTATTTCCATGTGAATTTTATCTTCGGTTTCATTCAGATGATATTGTTACGAAAAGTACCAAACTTGGAACGGTGATTTATCTAGTGGTGGAATGATGCACCTGGTTTGGAATAGTAACTATGTTGAAAATTATGCAAATTAGGGTCATTCGAAATTTTAAATGTCACCAAATATCATCAAAACTATTAAAGGTAAAATTACCATTCTCTTCTAATTTATCGGCTTTTACTATAGGCGCAGTTAATGGGCCTAGAACAAGCTTTAAATATTTATCAATGCAGATAAGGGGCACCTGAAAAAAATAAATGCTGAATATCTCCGAAACTATATAAGGTAAAGGTACCATTTTTTTTTTAGGTTTTTTGCTATAAGAACATCAAACGAACCACAAGCAAAAGTTTAAATAATTATAATTCATGCTAATCAGGGCACTTTAAAAGTTTAAATGTTGAATTTTTTCAATCCTATTAGAAGTATAAGTGCCATACCCACTTGAACTCACAGGTTTCTGTTGCAGTCACATCCAACGAACCACAAGCAAAAGTTGTAGAATTGTTACTTATGCTAATTACAGCACTTAACAAGTTCAGATGTTTAATATTTTCGAACTATTAAAGGGAGATGTACCATTCATACTGTGATTATCTTCATAGGTTTCTGCGACAGAACATCCAATTGGCCACAAACAAAAGTGCATAATCTTAATTTATGCAAATTATGAGAAGACACAAAATTTAAATCTTGAACAACTTCAAGACTATTACAGATACAGGTGCCATTCTAATTCTAACTGACAGCCTGATAACATAGCTGCAATAATAAAATATGAGCAATAGTTGTAGCATTAAAATCTTTGTAAAGTATGTATTCAAATATTTTTTAAAAAATGAGTTGTGAACATGGAGTTCAATGATTATACACACTCGGACTCACATTCAGACTCGAGAGTCCTTTATTTGACCATACAATATAATGAAATAAAATATTTTTAAATATATGTTCCATGGCCGAGAGACTTCCATGAAGGCCACAGAAACCCGCTACCATGAGAGCCACCCAAATATTAAATGACATCAATTCAATTCAATGTATTTACTATAAGGAAAAAGGGAATTAAGAATTATATAGTAAGTGATGTGAAGAAAACATTTGTTGTAACCTCAGACTCTTACATATTGACTGTAATTTACATTTAACGACATTAATACCATTATATTTTATTTTGTTTTATTTCATTTTATTTTGTTTTATTTTATCTTATTTATCCAAAAAGAGGTACATGATCGCAAAAAATTCCAAAAAATAAAGCAGTTGGGAATAGAACAAACAACCTCATACTTATCAAGGAGATATATTCTCTCGTATATATAGCAAACCATTTTTGCTGTGAGTGTGAACTTTGTTAATTATGCGATTAGGGATTGCATTTAAAGTATTGATAATCGCATGTCTCAGACAGTTGCCAGTGCTAACGAAAGTCGTTCTCTCTTTGCATAAGCTGTTTTGATCTCTTTTTTATGATTATGGACTTCAGACACCATATTTATTCTCAAAGATTTATAGTATTCGGGTAATTGGTGGTTACCAGTGTTATTTTTAAATGAAGTGGATTAGGTGTCGCCTATTTGCAAGTATTACTTATGGCTACAAAAATAATTTCTAAGTGACTCTAATGCATTACCATTGATATCATAATATTTCAATATATGTAATGTGTCCAACGTTTAAGATAAATCCAGGAATACACAATTCCTCTTTTTTAACCATACTACTTATTGCCCTGCCAATGAGTTCAATGGAAGTAAGTTGTGTAGAATATCATATA